>JAVHZT010000091.1:0-300000 GCA_035079005.1 Fraxinus americana | reverse complement strand
ACTCTAGTCAATAAAGACATTTTTTTTTTGTGTGGATATATATTGATCACAAGACGAGAGTACAACTATTTCGGGTATCCTCGAGCAACGAATATCAAAAAAATGTATCAACAATTACAAACTAAAGACCAATCCCTGAAGCTTCAAACGGAATCAACATATGATGATACAAAGACATAATTTTTATTTGACATAAAAATGTTTTTCTTTTTTCTAGCCTATGATTGGTAATGGGTTACCTTCAGCCTTGCTGGTTGGTAAGCATGTAGCTCGCGTTCATCATTGGCCCATGTCATAATTCGGACTCACTAGAGTGGTTTGGGAAAGAACAACTCACTAGAGTGGTTTGGGAAAGAACATGTTCAGACCCAATACTATTTTTCTGACATTGAGGTTGGTGCACATGGATCAATTAAATTTGGGAAAAATTCATATATAAGATTTACCTAAATATGGCAACGGGGCAGGTTCGGGGCGTGGATGCCCCGTCCCACCCCACCCCTCCCCTCCCCTCCATTCCCCACCCCATCCCACCCCACCTTAGGCAGGCGGGGCGGGTTTTGGGGCGCTTTGGGAAGGGTTTTTTTTGCCCCATTCGGGATGGGGCGGATTTCTTTGCCATCACTAGAATTACCCTACGTATCATTTCAAAAATAAGAAAATAACTTTGAAATTTCTAAAATCAGATATTTTGACATATGCATACATATATATTTATATATTTTTTATTTATATATAATATACTTAACCCACCCCATCTCCACCACCCTGCCGCTCTGACAATCGTTCGACGACCGTTCCGGCTACTATTCTGGTGATCGTTCCGACGACTTCTCCGATTCCGACGACTATTCTGGTGACCGTCCCAGATTTATATAATATGGTCACAGATTTACAATTTAGTTAGTCACATATTATTTTTCGGTCACAAATCATAATTTTATACATCACAAATTATTTTACGGTTACAGCTCAAAAATTTTATAGGTGACAATTTGTTTATCGGTCACAGATCAAAAAATTTGTAGCTCACAAATTATTTCGAGGTCACAAATCAAAAAATTTGCATGTCACAAATTTGTTCGAGGTCACTAATCAAAAATTTTATAGGTCGCGGTTTATTTCATTGGTCACGTATTATCTAATTATTGGTCACAACTTATTTCTCGATCACAAATCAAAAATTTTATAGGCCACATATTAATTTTTCGGTCACAACTTAATCAGTTATGAGTTACAATTTGAATTTTAAGAGTCACAGGTGACTAGTCACATGACAGCTAATGGGTCACATACCACCATCACCTCCAATATCTCCACCGTCACTTGCGACCGCCCTCACACGGTGACCGACGACATCACCACCACACTACCACCACCGATACCGCCACCAACAACCACTGATACCGCCACTAGAAACCACCACCACCAAACATACCAACAACGAACAAACCACATCTTCAACTACAAAACCATCATCACCGCCACCTGTACCCCGACACGACAACCACCGCAGTCGCCGCCTGCACCACACAACGACAACCACCAACAAATATCCCTACCCCATGTCATCCCACTCAACAACCACCGCCACCTCCACCGCACCACCACCACAAAATAGCCAACACACAAACATCATCACCACCACCGCAGATCCACCACCTCCACAACCACACATCACCAGATCTAAACCACAACCCAAGATCGCACAACAACCACCATCAAACACCTGTAACACCATTGTAAGAAAACGCAAGATTTGCCGCCACCAATCACCATAAATGCCCAAAATCACCACCACAAACAAACGCCGACCACCACACCATTATCTGCACTGCACCATAGCCACCGCCACCTAGATCCACAAACCGGTCAAATTACTCACATCGTTCGGCCAAATCACTCACATCGGCAGCTGTGAGGTCGTCGCACTACAACAACTATGCCGCTGCTCAACTCTCACATCTCCAGCGGATGGCACTACTCAACGGTGATGGTAGTTTGAGGGAGAGGGTAGAGAGAGAGAGAGAGAGATGTCTCCGAAGAGAAGGAGAGAACCGCTACTCGATCTTACATCAAACCTAGCTTTGTAGCAGGGGTAGGAGGTGTCTCCGGCGTGGGCATTCCTTGACGATGACTAAGGAGGGAAAGGGTAGAGTGGCTACCGACGAGGATTGTAAATTGTGAAGAGAGTGTGAGAAATGAAGGGGAGGGGATTTTTATTAGTGATCATTCGTGTACGATGTTGAATGATTTTTATTAGACACTATTTTATATGAAAATGGAAGCCATCGTTTGTATTTTTTTAATTGGAACTATATTTATTTTTAATTTGGTGAATTATTATTTTTTATTAGACTATTTTTTTATGAAGATAAAATTTTGGATATGCAAGTTGTTCATTAATATTCGCGAAGTTTTAGTTATGGAATCTGTTGACCCCGAAAAATGGTTCGGACACGTGGCCAACAGGATAAGTCTTCACGTCAGCTTCTCTCTGCGCATGATAGCACACCGTTAGTCACTCGTGGCCTTTGCCCTTTGCCGTGGGGTTGAAAGCTACCACTAGCACTCTGACGGTCAAGTCCGTGTTTCAACTAATTGGAAGTTATGTCCGGCACCCAGGTGGTCACCTAAATGTTTCAATGTATGTAGAAAGTTATGATGTAAAGTTAACCACAATTCGAATCCATTACTCTTACCAGTATGAGGGTATTCATATTAGCAAAGGGAAGAGGTGGACCGTTGGACGAAGGGGCACATGTCTTCAAATCTCGTATGAGTCTTCATCTCATAGGCGTCAATCCGAAGGTTGGCGGACATTAAATGGTTTCTGACATGTCGGTGAATTGATCGTTCACATAAAAAATATGACAAACAATAAAAGAATTAGTTTATCAAATATATCTGAATAATTTAACTTTTAAAAATAAGCAAATATTAAAACATATATTATTGTCTTAGTCTAGAGAATGAGGGCAATAAAATGAATTATCAAAAATTTTAAAAAAATTAAATGGGGTAGTAAACAAGACAAGAGCCCCGCATTGCCTTAAGCGGGTAACGGGGCGGGGACGGTTGCCCGACCTTGTCCTGTCCTCGTTGCCATCCCCATTAAAAATATACATAGAATTTGAATAGAGTTGAGAGCACTCCATTACGCGGAGATATATATGTACCAAATAGGCCCAGGTCGAGATGAGTAATTCAAATTGAAAATAATTTCAAAAT
Source organism: Fraxinus americana (assembly GCA_035079005.1). Classification (NCBI taxonomy): domain Eukaryota; kingdom Viridiplantae; phylum Streptophyta; class Magnoliopsida; order Lamiales; family Oleaceae; genus Fraxinus; species Fraxinus americana. The sequence continues at coordinate 296,769 of JAVHZT010000091.1, read as the reverse complement.
CAACTCAAGAAAATCTTTGAAATATGAATTCTATTAATAATTGAAAATTAATACAAAGAGAAATTTTTGAATCTTGCAATGAGAAGTTTATGTCCCATCTAAACTCTGATTGCAAATGAGAGAGTACATTGAATTTATAACTTGAAAAAGTAAAAACAGGAGGAATCTTGAATAGTTGATTAAGGCCTTGATTAAACAGTACTTTGTCGACTACTTTTTCAAAAGTAGGAATAGTGTTCTGTCTTCATCTTCAGCCGAATGTTTGATGTGACAAAAGATACTTTAATAAAGTTGCTTTTGATAAAGAAAAATCAAAAGTTATCCTTCAATAAAGTTAATGATTCTTTTGTCGATTTTGATGATCCATTTTTTTGAGCTGGCAAATCTTTGAGAGAATCAATCTTGAATTATGAACACGAAATTCTCTCAATTCATCCAGATAACTTTGACAAGGTAGTCATTTAGTCTTTTGAGATTTTTGAATTTCTTCTTTGATGTCTGCATCAAGATCAATTCCATAACAGACATCTTCATTTTGAAAATAGTCAAAATCGGCTTGTGAACTTTCTTCAGAAGAAAGTTTCTTGAACTGAAGCTTTCGAAGCATTTTTAGCATGGAAAGAAATTTTCTCTGCCAAAATTGTCATTTCTTCAGGATTGTTACATTGAGCAAGAAGAGTCAATAATCTATTCTTTTCCGTAAGGAGATCAGCATGAGCTTCTTTTTGAATTTTTGAAACTTGAGGAAATTCTTCATTTTTCTTTTGCTTGATCCAAGATTCAACAGCTTTTGGACAGCAACTTGTCTCACGAAATTTAGACCACCATTTTATTTTGAATCGTCGGATAATTCTTTTTGGAGAATATTGATCAATTGTATTTTGAGTTGAATCATTATTTTTTATATAATTTTGAACCATAAAAAAGTCTCAACAGAAAATCCATGAGACTTTAAAATTATGGGTAAATTGAAATAAAATACTTTCTTGAGCCGTTAAAAATGATTTTGTCTCATTTTTGAAATGGTTGAACCCTTGAAGAGAGAGACTAGGTAGAATTTCCTCTTCAAGTCCAAAATGCTCAAGCCAATTTTGAAACCATTTTGAAAATGTTTTTTTACATGCTGGTGAAAAAGAATAGACCAAGAATGATTCACTGGTCTAAGGTAGAAAACATTAAACCAAACTTCTTGATAATCGAGATAACTAAAATGAGAAGAAAAATCTTGACCTTTTGAGAGGCTCATTTTCTTTTCATTCCAAGAATGTTGTCCCCAGTCATCAAGTGACATCACTTTGCAAATTGAAATTTTTGAAAAATCGATATTTTTGGGATTTTGTTTATTTGGAGTGTGAGTAATAATTGCAGATCCAGTTTTGAGAAGGATCTTTTCATAAAACTCACGAGGTTTTTGAAGTAAATATGGAAGATATTGAAATGATGGAAGAAAAATATTAGAAAGACATTCATTGAGATCTGAAAATTTTTCAATCCAGGATGGTTCCATCATGATGACAGATTCCAAATAATTTTTTATAAAATATTGAAAGGGTTTTTGTAATACTCAGACTAGGAAAGTTAAAAAATTTGATAGGTACTAGTCATACCAATAAGGTGCACCTTCTTTTTCGGAAGTCAATCTTTAGAAACTCTACAGTTATGCGTGCTTGGCTTGGAGCAATTATATGATAACCCCCTCGAAAGTTTTCTCGGGGAGCGTGCGAGTGAGGACAAAGCATGATGAAAAGACCCATGTTGGTATAGTGGAGGCAGTACGTCGTCGATCTAACAGTCGGGCAGCCCGTTAAGTGGGACCCGAGTCGTTACAAATGGTATCAGAGCTCGATTGCCAGCCGAAAATCGGGAACTAAATGTTATGCCGGATAAAGTGCTACGCCATAGGACGAGAGCCACCTCTTGAACCCGTAGGAGCATACTCTAGAATCCCAACGCCTCGCAATAGATCCTCGGATGGATCAAGCGCGACGAGGACGTCGCGAGTCTAACGGGGGGTGATTGTAATACCTAGACCAAGAAAGTAAAAAGATTTGATAGGGACTATTCATACCAACAAGGTACACCATCTTTTCCGGAAGTCCATCATTAGAAACTCTACAGTTAAGCATGTTTGGCTTGAAGCAATTCTATGATGGGTGACCCCCTAAGAGGTTTTCTCGAGGAGCGTACAAGTGAAGACAAAGTATGATGAAAAGACCTATGTTGATACAATGGGGACAGTACACCGTCGATCTAACGGTCAGGATAGCCCGTTAAGTGGGACCCGGGTCGTTACAGTTTTAGATTGATTTCAGGAAATTTTCTAGAACCAACTTGAACAGCCTTTTTCTAGTTTGAAGGTTTTTCTTGATTTTGAAGATTCTTGTTAAAAATAAAAAATCTATTTGAGGAAAGATTTTGAGTATTTGAAGAAGATTGTTTTGAATCAAGGGTATTTTTGTTGGATTTTTGAAAGAATTCAGTAATTGAAGGAGTAGATAAATGAATTTTTGTTTTGTTTTTCTTATCTTTTGAAGATGTAGTTGATGCGGAAGAAGTCATATCTTCCAAAACTTTGTTGTACTAATCTATATTGGCACTCTTTTGGTTTTCTCACTTTTTAGTATGTTCTCACTTTCTCTCGAAATTTCTCTCTTTGATATAAGAAACTCTCTTGTAAAGAAGTCTACAAGAACATTAGTTTTTCCAGGTATAAAATGAATTTTGAAATCAAAACAAGACAAAATAGCTTACCACCTAGCAAAGATATGCTTAGAGACAAGATTTTTTTACGTCTTCTTGAAGAATATCTTTTGAGGCTTTGCATTCAGTTTTAAGAATAAAAATTTTATTAATTAAATCATCTTGAAATTTTGAAATGCAAAGAACAATTGAAAGAATTTCTTTTTTAATTGCAGAACAGTTAATTTGAGGTCTAGTCCAAACACCAGAACAATATCGAACTAACAAGGGATACTTTTGACTACTTTTTTATCCCCCAAAGTTTTGGACTTTTGTGTAGTCTTTTAAAAAAAGCTGCACAAAGTAGTCTACTTTCTTTAATAAAATCGCAGACATAGTTAACACAACCAAGAAATCTTTGAAGACTAGTCTTATCAATAATTTGATCAGGAAATTTATCAGTAAAATCCAAACTTCTTTGAATTCGAATAATTGTATTTTGAAAAATAGTATGTCCTATTGAATCAAGTCTTTCTCCAAAATTAGGAAATGATTTTAATTCGGATTCAAAAATTCTTGAAGAACTTACCAAACAATTTTCATAATTAAGTTCTCTTTCAAAAAATATCAATACACTTGATTTTGTTGAAAATCTTGAAAATCAATTTATTGAAGAACAACCACTTCAAGTCAATAAATTAAATTTTAAAAAATCAAAACTTTCAACTTTTTATCAAAGACCTTCTCATCCAGATCTTTTTCTTGAAGAAAAATCATTTCAACAATTTTCAGAAACTTATTTCGGTACTGATATTATTGAATGGAATATCGACAGTATGACTGAGTTTTAAATCATTCAAACTATGGAAAAAATGTCTGTCTGTATGGCTGCTTATACTAGTAGAAAATAGATACTCTTACTGCCTGCAATAATCTTATTGTTGGGTTCACCGGTCAACTCAAAGGATGGTGGATCAATTATCTTTCTGAAGAGAATCGACAGGAAATTCTTCAATCTATCAAAATTGAAGATGGTAATACAGTGAGTGACTGTTTTACTACTCTTTCTTATTCTATTATCAAACATTTTATTGGTACTCCTCAAATTATTCAAGATAGATCATCTGAAATATTAATGAATATTTCAGGTCCAAGACTTCATGACTTTAGATTGTACAAAGATATTTTTCTATTTAGAGTTATTATTCGTGATGACTATAACAATGAATTTTGGAAAGAAAGATTTATTTCTGGACTTCCAAAACTTTTTGCAGAAAAAGTTAGGAATTCAATTCGATCTCAAAATAATGACACTATTCCTTTTCATAATCTTACTTTTGGTGAAATTATTAGTTTCATTAACAAAGAAGGACTTTCTCTTTGTAATGATCTCAAATTAAAAGCTAAGCTTAAATCTGAACAATTTGGTTCAAAGAAAGAGTTTGGATCTTTTTGTGAACAATATGGTTTTGAAAAAATTGTTTCTCCTTCTACAAAGAATAAACAAAAACATTTTCCATCCTTTTTCAAAAGAAAAAGATTTCAAAAGAAAGAATACTCTTTTAAAAAACCATTTTATCAAAAACCACGATTTCAGAAAAAATTTCAAAGAAAATTTAATTCAAAATCTTGAAATTCTAATGTTACTTGTTACAAGTATCATCAAAAAGGACATTATTCTAATAAATGTCCTATGAAAGGAATGATTAATAATCTTCAAATTAATGAAGATATTTAATTTGAACTTCTCAATTTACTTAATTCAAGTTCTGATGAATCCTCAACTTCTGAATTAGAATATATTTATCAAAATCAAGAAGATTCTGATAATGAGTCTAATTCATCCTCTTCATCCCAGTCTTCTCAAAGTAAAAATATTTGTGGATGTCAAATCATAAACGTTCTTACTAAAGAAGAAGAACTAGTTCAAAATATTATTGAACAAATTCAAGATCCACAATTGAAAAAGAGATTTTCTCAATTACTTTCTTCAAAAGTTCCTTCTCAACCCTTCAATATGAAAGATGTTTTCTCTCGATTTCATCAAGAATCATCTTCAAAATCCACTAATTCTGATCTTAAATCAGAAATTAAAGAAATGAAATCCCAAATTGCAAATCTTCAAAATAAAGTTAAAGATATTAAATTTGAAGTTGCTACTTTAAAAACTTCAGATATTCAAAATTCAAATCTTCATAATTCTGGTTCTGGTTCAGAAAAAGCTTTAGAGTATATTGATCAATTTGATCATCCTAATGATAAAATTGATCATGATCTTCCTAATCTTTCTTTTTCTGAAGAAGAAAAAGTCAATGTCATCAATAGAGTTCAACTTCAAAAATAGTACTGTCAAATGGATATAGTTGTTAATAAAAGTTTTAAATTAACAACTAGAGTTTTAATTGACTCAGGTGCTAATCAAAATTATATTCGTGAAGGATTAATTCCTACAAATTATTTTGAAAAAGCTTCTGAACGCTTTTATGGTGCTAGTGGAAGAAAATTAAATATTCAATATAAACTTTCAAATACTCATGTTTGTAACTCAAATATATGTTTTAAAAATATTTTTTACCTTGTTAAATATCTTGATCAAGAACTTATTCTTGGTACTTCTTTTATTGTTCAGATTTATCCTTTTCAAGCCTCTGAACAAGGACTTTCTACTACAATTTTTGGTCAAAAATTGTTCTTCAAATTCTCAAATCCTCCTTCTTTCAAAGATGTTAATGCTCTCAAGCAAGCATCCATTTCTCAAATTATTAACAATATAAATTTCAAAAAACAGCATGTTTTATTTCTTAAAGAAGAAATCAAATTACAACAAATAGAAGAACAATTACAACTAATTTCAAATAAAGAAAAAATCTCGGCATTACTTCAAAAATTTGAAAATGAAATATGTTCAACTATTCCAAATGCTTTTTGGAATAGAAAGAAGCATATTGTTTCTCTTCCATTTACTTCTGATTTTCATGAATCCCAAATTCCTACAAAATCAAGACTTATTCAAATGAATAAAGAACTTCTTGATTTTTGTACAAAAGAAATCAAAGATTTACTTGAAAAGGATTAATTCGTCCTAGTAAATCACCATGGAGTTGCTCTACATTCTATGTTGCTTAATCAAGCAGAAACAGAACAAGGTGCACCTAGACTTGTAATAAATTACAAACCTATAAATACTACTCTTCGATGGATTCATTATCCTTTTCCTCAAAATAAAGATCTTTTGAATAGATTATTCCAAATCAATATCTTCTCTAAATTTGATATGAAATCTGGTTTTTGACAGATTCAAATTATAGAAGAAGATAGGTACAAAATCGCATTCAATGTTCCCTTCGGACAGTATGAATGGAATGTTATACCATTCGGTCTTAAGAATGCTCCTTCTGAATTTCAAAAATCATGAATGATATTTTTAATTCTTATCAAAATTTTATTATTGTTTATATTGATGATGTTCTAATTTATTCTGAAAGTTTAGATTAACATTTTAAACATTTAAATAAATTTTTCAATGTAATTAAGAATAATGGTTTAACAGTTTCTGCTAAGAAAATTGTTATTTGTCAAACTAAAATAAGAATTTTAGGACATACTATTTTTCAAAATACAATTATTCCAATTCAAAGAAGTTTGGATTTTACTGATAAATTTCCTGATCAAATTATTGATAAGACTAGTCTTCAAAAATTTCTTGGTTGTGTTAATTATGTCTCCGATTTTATTAAAGAAAGTAGACTACTTTGTGCACCTCATTTTAAGAAAATATACAAAAGTCCAAAACCTTGAGGGGATGAGTGTACATTAGCTGTCCAAAATATCAAAGAAGCAGTCAAAAGTATCCCATGTTAGTTCGATACTATTCTGGTGTTTGGATTGGACTTCAAATTAACTATTCTACTATTAAAAAAGAAACTCTTTCAGTTGTTCTTTGCATTTCAAAATTTCAAGATGATTTAATTAATAAAATTTTTATTCTTAAAACTGATTGCAAAGCCTCAAAAGATGTTCTTCAAAAAGACGTAAAAAAATCTTGTCTCTAAGTATATCTTTACTAGGTGGTAAGCTATTTTGTCTTGTTTTGATTTCAAAATTCTTTTTATACATGGAAAAACTAATGTTCTTGCAGACTTCCTTACAAGAGAGTTTCTTACATCAAAGAGAGAAATTCCAAGAGCAAGTGAGAACACACTAAAAAGAGAGAGAAAAAAAAGAGTGCCAATATAGATTGGTACAATAAAGTTTTGGAAGATATGGCTTCTTCTGCATCAACTATTTCTTCAAAAAAAATAAGAAAAACAAAACCAAAATTCATTTACCTACTCCTTCAATTACTGAATTCATTCAAAAATCCAACAAAAATACCCTTGATTCAAAACAATCTTCTTCAAATACTCAAAATCTTTCCTCAAATAGATTCTCTGTTTTTAACAAGAATCTTCAAAATCCAGAAAAACCTTCAAACTACAAAAAGGCTGTTCAAGTTGGTTCTGAAAAACTTCCTGAAATCAATCCAAAACCCTTTCAATATTTTATAAAAAATTATTGGGAATCCGTTATCACGATGGAACCATCCTGGATTGAAAAATATTCAGATCTCAATGAATGTCTTTATAATATTTTTCCTCCATCATTTCAATATCTTCCATACTCACTTCAAAAATCTCGTGAGTTTTATGAAAAGAACCTTCTCAAAACTGGATCTGCAATTATTAATCACACTCCAAATAAAAAAAATCCCAAACATATCGATTTTTCAAAAATTTCAATTTGCAAAGTGTTGTCACTTGATAACTGGGGACAACATTCTTGGAATGAAAAGAAAATGAGCCTTTCAAAAGGTCAAAATTTTTCTTCTCATTTTAGTTATCTCGATTATCAAGATGTCTGGTTTAATGTTTTCTACCTTAGACCAGTGAATCATTCTTGGTTTATTCTTTTTCACCAAGCGTGTCAAAAAACTTTTTCAAAATGGTTTCAAAATTGGTTTGAGCATTTTGGACTTGAAGAGGAAATTCTACCCAGTCCCTCTCTTCAAGGGTTCAACCATTTCAAAAACAAGGCAAAATCCTTTTTAACGCCTCAAGAGAGTATTTTATTTCAATTTACCCATAATTTTAAAGTCTTGTGGATTTTCTGTTTGGACTTTTTTATGGTTCAAATTATATAAAAAATTGTGATTCAACTCGAAATACAATTGATCAATATTCTCCAAAAGAATTATCCGACGATTCAAAATAAAATGGTGGTCTAAGTTTCATGAGACAAATTGCTGTCCAAAAGCTGTTGAATCTTGGATCAAGCAAAAGAAAAATGAAGAATTCCCTCAAGTTTCGAAAATTCAAGAAGAAGCTCATGCTGATTTTCTTACGGAAAAGAATAGATTATTGACTCTTCTTGCTCAATGTAAAAATCCTGAAGAAATGGCGGTTTTGGCAGAGAAAATTTCTTCCATTGCTGAAAATGCTTCGAAAGCTTCAATTCAAGAAACCTCTTCTGAAGAAAGTTCAGAAGTCGATTTTGGCTATTTTCAAAATGAAGACGACTGTTATGGAATTGATCTTGATGCAGACATCGAAGAAGAAATTCAAAGATCTCAAAAGACTAATTGACTACCTTGTCAAATTTATCTGGATGAATTTAGAGAATTTCGTGTTCATAATTCAAGATTGATTCGCTCAAAGATTTGCCAGCTCAAAAGAATGGATCATCAAAATCGACAAAAGAATCATTAACTTTATTGAAGGATAACTTTTGATTTTTCTTTATCAAAAGCAACTTTATTAAAGTATCTTTTGTCACATCAAACTTTCGGCTGAAGATGAAGACAAAACACTGTTCTTACTTTTGAAAAAGTAATCGACAAAGTACTGTTTAATCAAGGCCTCAGTCAACTAGTCAAGATTTCTCATGTTTTTACTTTTTCAAGTTATAAATTCAATGTACTCTCTCATTTGTAATCAGAGTTTGGACGGGAGATAAACTTCTCATTGCAAGATTCAGAAATTTCTCTTTGTATCAATTTTCAATTATTAATAGAATTCATATTTCAAAGATTTTCTTGAGTGTGTGTGTGTATATATATATATATATATATATATATATATATATATATATATATATATATATATATATATATATAAACGATCCTTATTTTTGAATGTTCACTAATTAATTATCTAACATTCTGAAAATGTAGTAAATAAGAATATTTTGTATTATATAGTATATTTGTTATATTTAGGTTTAAGGAAATGAAATTAAAATTCACCGGAACTCGGTAATAAATATGATTGGTGTGTTTGTCAAAAACCTAACCATGACAGGAAATATGGCTCAAAGAAGTTTCGCTCAAGAACTGAAGTCCATTCATGACATAAATAATCATACATGGCTTTGGGGGATTATTGTTGCGCCAAATTGGTCGAAGCCCAATTGGCTAAAGTCGAAGCCCAAACTGTCTGAAAAGTCCATCTTGGCTGAAGCCCATCTTGCCGAAGCATAAAAGGCGAAAGCCTATTCTTGGGGAACTGTACACGAGGCCCAATGAAGAGAAATCCAAAGCTCCGAAGCCCCTATGCTTTGAAGCCCCTATATACGAGGTCCATTGAAGAGAAATCTAAAGCTCAATGACGACCTACGTTTGAAAATCTTAAATTTGTAAAATCCTTTTAGAATGATTGATGGGAATATTGCAATGAGTTAAAAGGGTCACTCTTGACAGCATAGAGTATGGGATGGCCGCCTTCTTAAAGAACATTTAATGCGCCACAGGCCAGTGGAGTCAAAATTGATGCTTAAGATAGGATGTTTTGGTTATGGAGATGGAGCCACGTGTATTCTTATCCAAAGGTTATTAGCAGGGACGGAGCCAAACATCATGAACTGTGGGGTCAAAAATGAAAATTTTGGGGTCAAAAAGTGAAAATTCTGGTTATAAAAAAAAAAAACATTGTGGGGTCAATTGTCCCCACAAGACCCCATGTGGATCCGCCCATGAATATTATTGTATATGTAACACTTTAAATAGATCCCCTTAGTGCCATTGGAAGGGGATGAAAAATTATTATTTACAACTAATGTACTCCATCATTATAAAGATATGGTCTTCGAAAAGTGAATGGTGTGATCTTAATTTTAAGTTTGATTCTTTATCAATCGTTCATTATCGTACAAAAAGTTGAAATTAGCTTGTAAGAGCGCAAGTGGACTCAATATCTGTTGGCGCATTTTTTGTGGTCATCAATTGGCACAAAATATGCAATAACAAATAAAAATTTAATAATAAAAACTTGATGTCTAAATATTTTATTTTGAATTTCCCATTCAAAAAAAAAAAAAAAAAATAGTTAGTTCGTCTCGACTTACTTCACTTCTAAAGTAATGTTATTGCACCTCAGTTTTCCAGTACGCTATATTAGTTTGTTGGTTTATGTACGTGCTATAAGACATCCAATTGCTTCTAGTCCCGAGATTTATAAAAATAAAGCTAACCATTTCGGCACCTCTAGTAGTTCCGGCCGCCTAAACTTGGCTATTTTGTTGTCGACTACATTATGGCAAACATTTATGCTCAAGTTCCAAACTTGTATAACTACTATTTTAGTTATTTTGTTTTACAATAAAAATCACTCAAAAAATCTTTATCGAACAGCCGGCCCTCTCATCTCATGTTTTTACTCCATTTTGACTTTTCTGACACGGCTTGGAAGTGCTAGCTAGGGTTACAAATCGGAGTTTGAAAAAATTTAATTACTTACGATTAAACACTTCTCTTTTTTGGGTTTCGTCTTCTTATGGCTTATTTTTTTTTGACTAAGATTAATTTCACCCGATAGGGGATTGTTGGGTCAAACTAAAATGTCTATATGTTGTGCTATTTATATGAACACATTTGCCGTTTTATTTGTTAGGCGTTGTCCGTGTAGAGGATAGACATTTGGTCAAATTTATTTGAGGAATTTATTTGCCTTCTTTTTTTTTTTTTTTTTGGTGAATTCACATCATGAATTTCATTAATCATTTAATCTAAATTAATTATTTGAAGAGATAATCTCAATTTGACTATGTCAAAATGTGACATAAGCAATATAAATAGTGCATTCTAAAATACAATCATTTGATAGGATCATATATAAGAGTATGAGTATGTGTTATAAATACTAAATAAAATATCCTTCATCGATCGAAAAAAATCAGTTCCATCACAATTTTGTTTTAATGTAGGATTTCTTTCCAAAATGCAAAGTGTGATGTACATGTCCGTTAGTGTCAAAGCCAAACATTTTTCATTGTGACTTAAATTATCGTTTCCACGAGGATTAAAGTTTAAATTGTAATTCAATAATTAGTATTAAATTAGAATGAGTAGTGACGGCAAAAGAATGATTTTGTGATTGTTTATAATACTTCTAATTTGTACTAATAAAGCAAGTAAATTGTGGTTTTATCAAATGTGAATGCTTGTATTGGATTTATGATTCCTCATATTTTCATCTATTCCAATTATCAACTAATAATCTAGTTAATTTCATGCATTTTTTTACAACCGATAACGTTAATATGTTAAATGCTCTTTTTCAAGATAAATCAATCTATGATTAATGTGGATCATATTTCTAATTCGAATTCATATGAAAATCTTGAATTTAATTTAGGTTATCTATATAATTGCACATATTATAGATGTTATTCCTAATACCTATTATCCATGTGTTAATTTTACAGCGTTTTAAATTTATTGTTAGTATTTCGACACTACAATAAGTAACTAACTATTAAATTGATAACCAAACAATTAAAAAATTGAAATAAACAAAAATTGATCCAATACAATTAAAAAAAAAAACTTACTTAATCATCATAATAATTAAATTATACAAGAATTTATAGAAAAATATCACCCGAAGAAATATGGAAGAAAGTGGAGAAATCCACTTTTTTAAATGAAATCTTGATTTTGGATGGATAATCTTTAAGAATCTTGCACAATTCCCTCGATCTTTCTCTACAAGTTTTTTCTTCTACTTCTTGTTGAAAAATTTCTTGAAAAAACTAAATTATAAGATCTTTTTCTAAAAGGTTTTTTAGTCGATCAATACACTTCCAAAAGATTATGTCAAATGGGTTCTTTGATTTTTGACAGTGACTTCTCTTCCTCATTTATTTTTAACTACATATTCTTTAAAAAAAAAATTATTTTTCACATTTTCCTATAACTATTTCATACTTTTAAACCACATATTCCAAAAAAAAAAAAAAAGTATCAAAGAAATTTAATCAAACTCGTAATCTCATGTCTTCAATCCTTTGACTTTTAACACACACACACACGGAATTAGCAGTGCTATTTAGGGCTACAAATGGGAGGTTTTATTTTTAGTATTGAGACCAAATTACTTACTTTTAGGACAAGACTCTTTTTGGGTTTGTTGTTCTTGTCTTATTGCTTTTTTTTTTTTTTTTTGATTAAGATTAATTTCACACGTTAATTTCCGTGTTTTTACTTTTTAGCAAGGGAATGTCGGGGGATTGTTGGGTCAAACTAAAAAGTCTATATATCTCGTGCCATTTATTGAACACTTTTGCCGTTTTATTTGTTAGGTTTGGTCAGTGCAGTGCATAGGCATTTGGTCAAATTTTGCTTCTTCATTTGAGGAATTTATTTACCATTTTTTCATTAATTCACATTGTCTTTTAATAAAGAGTAATATTATTTATAGTGTTTATCAACAGTCGTCTAAGTGAAGATAATTTTCACATTCATATTTTATTTCATTGAAGAATCTGATTGCGAAAATACCGTCACCTGAACTTGCAAATAGCATTACAATTTAATAAAACGAGAATTTCTTTTATCATTTGATCCAGATTATAATTTGAAGAGACAATCTCAACTTGACTATGCCGACGTAATCCTCAAATGAAGGATCGAAATCTCGGATTTTAGAAATCAATATTCGATATTCTTGGATCTCTTTATTCTTTTCTTGAAGTGTGTTGCTTCTGGGCCGGCCCAAAAATAGGGCGCCAATGTGGCGTCCTGCAATTTGAGGGCGAGCTCGAGCTGACCCCTCGTCAGCCACCTTCCAATTGTGGCGCCCTGTTTTTGGGCTTGGCCTGGCTCAGAAACACGGCTCTTTCTTGAATAATAGCTTTATTCTAAAAGGTATAAAACGACTAAACCAGACATAATCTGCCAAGAAAAATGGAGACCGTGTCTGATGAGTCACCGTGGTCCATCATATTTTGAATTTAAAAATTCATTTTGGCAGAAAAAAATAATGACGATACATAAAGTCAACCAAGGTTAGACTTGAATTGAGCCAAATAGGATTTGGCTCCTCTAGGTTTGAACAATTCTACTTAGCTCAGGTAATGAAATATAATAAGTGCTTCACACATGAACTGTTTTCAAACGAAAGTGAAACCATCTGCCGCCTTCGATCAGAGGTTAGTCAGTAGCGGCAGCCAAATCGAAAGTCCTTCACATTAACGAATTTATTTATCTATAATATAGATTTAAACAAAAACGCTAGATGTACTCGATATTTGATGAGTTGTTAAAAAATGATTGGAGGAAATATTGTCTATATTTTTAAACTGTTCAATGGTATGTTGTCATGTTGTAAGAAATAATGCAAATGATGATATACATGTTGAATGATTAAATTTTAAATATTATAGCAAAATGCACATTGGCAGGCGTTAGAGGAGTCCCATAGATTGTGGGCCCATCATCCAGTTGTCGGTAGGTTGAATAGTATAAATGGGCGCTACATAACAAGGCTTGAACCCACTTAAACCACACTAAAGAAAGTACTGACCCAAATCACATGGGTAATTATAATAATTTATGAACGGAAGCCCATACACATTTCACGTTCCAACTTACACATAATTGATTATTTTTGAAAAGTGCTTTTGCATTTTTCGTGGTTGTCTGTAGATGGTATATGGGGTTCCACTCATGATTCTACATTCCTATTGGCTACCAAAAGATGAATTTGTTGGTCGTTGATGAATCTTGAATGTGAACATCAAGTGGTTTGATTTGATCCATTAATCTCATGATTAGGGTTAGTTTAGCATTATTATGAGAAAAAGATGGTTCACCATATAGTTAATTATAAGAACTTTTTTTGGGGTCATCCAATTATGAATTTCATATTTTACAAACAAGTCGCAACCGTTTGATTTTGAAAAAAAAAAAACAAATTTTTAGTAGATTTCTATAACAGTTAATGAAATATTTGATTCGAAGCTGACAAAAATTGTAAGTTCAATAAATATATGATTGAATGTGTCTACAATAAATGAGACATAACAATATTTGACTGTATGTGTCTACATACTCAAAAAAGTACTTACTAAATGCTTCTAAATACGGTTAAACATGTTAAAGGTCCTCTTGACTTAGAATAATACTAGAACATGTCATCTTATTTCTCCAAAGAGACGAATAAAACAACTATCGACGTCAAATGCAAATTTGGAAGATCTAGTGAGATACGTCCTATTCATTTCTATATTCTAAAATTATGCATCATAATTAGCACCTATTTGATAGGGCTTTTGAAAAGCAAAAAATTACTTGTGACGATTAAGAAGCTACTTTTAACTTTTTTTTAAAAAGTGTTTTGTCGAGTTAAAAATGTTTTCAGAGGAAGTTGACTTAAGGTAATTTTTTCATGAATTCTTCTATAAAAAGCAAAATCAAAAATCATGTCAAATGAATCCATAATCATCTATCTAGGAGTAGTAAACGCAAGATTATGGGTAATTAAGATTGTGAGATTCGTATGGGGGAACAACACAAATGAAAGATGAGAAAATTAAACCAACGGGGCGAGCTAAAGTTGTCGACTTGTCGTTGTTCATTAAATAGCATTACAAGTTTTGCAGGCTCTATAAAATTCGGCTCTGATCATTTTGTATTTATATCTGTTTTCACCCTCTTAAAAGCATATGACACCAACACTAGAACCAACATATGTCATTAAACTGTCCACTCGTGTCGTTTTCGCCTTTCAACTAGGCCTTAAATCAAATATTTGCACTTGGTTAGATGGTATAGAGTCTAATTATACTATACTTTTCTCGATTGTGAATCTTCACGGTAAGATCAATGGGGTCGCAGGAAGATGGTAGTCCTCAATACTTGAGAGTTTAGCTCTCAAGTTGAATATTTAATTATAAAAAGACACAGATAGAGGCTTCTCCAATTTAATACTTGGAAGGTCAGGATCATACGCGCTCCAACGCTCAAATTAATGAATGAACAGTAATATTTGGTTTATGAGAAACACGAATGGGGAAGAAATGTTGGAGTAGAGTTTGATTTATTGAGTGAAATTACCAATTTGTGATTACATTCAACTATATTGATAGGCAAGAATGAAATTGAGATCATTCGAATGCTTGACACATGGTCTCATCCCAAAGACTCATAAGTTGAACATGATAACGTCATATCTTATGCCTCTGTCTTCCCACCCTATCCTAAGTGGAAAAAAGGAAATTTGACTCACTGTCATTCTTGTAAAAATATCACATCAATCAAATCACCCGTGACTCAATATATCATGTTACAACTTGCAAAATGCATCAGAGATCAAACCAGAATCTCCACGAAGTCAAGAGGACCATATGGTGTAACTAAGGGTTTGGTCTTCCTTGATCGCCTCAGAAAGGAGATATGACAAGTCTAATGCAAGTTGTATTACGAAATTTCGTATTACTTAAATCTTCAGTAAGTTTTGAAAAGGAAAATCTGGCGTGAAGAAGAAATTAATGAGAGGGACTGAAATATTTAGCAATAAACATCAGAGAGTGGCAGAGATAATGTAATCAAACCCAAACATACTTAGAACAATGATTATGTGATCATTATAGACATCCTTTGTGTCTACAAATGTCCCTAGCAAGCATTGGGCAGTCAGTCCAGAGGTCCCTGCCTTACTCCCACTCTATATGACTTTTCTTTTATGCATGCAGTTGGAGGGTCTCTTTTATCGAGAAAAAATGTTTTTGTGGGACGACTTTATATGCCAAGTAATTGGACCATCAATTCGAATCCCAATATCTCATAAGCCGAATGAGTAAGAGAAAGAAACAAAGTTGGTGAGTGAACTCACTAGTTTGTTGAATTTTATTTATGCATGACACTAATAGCAGTGGCGGATTCAGAAAAAAATTGGACACGGACTAAAATGTTAAAAAAAATTACACATTAAAAAAAAAAATTATTTACTAATTTTTTTTTACTTAGGATCTGGGCTGGAGGGACGGGCTGTAGCAGAGGCTGACCCGTCCCTAGATCCGCCCCTGACTAATAGAAACACACTCGGTGTGATATCTTGCAATTGGGTCATTGTAATTATGCGTTTGATGTCTAATTGCTCAAGCGAAACGATAGTATCGTGTACCGAACCGATGGCTCACTTTTTGTCAGTAATAGAGAGATGATCGGAACAAATCATTCAAAGGCTCTATTTAGACAAAAACGAGACGTGCATGACTGTTACATAGACAAATCTTTTTATTGTTTGTTTAGACTGCCTTTTTAAACCATATAATAAAAAAAGATAAATCTTTTATGAAAAAATCCTATATTTCAAGTATTATTAATAAGAGGAATAAATTAAAGAAGGGTCATTTTCAATTGAAAATGATTTGGGCAACCTTTGTAGTAGTTAGGGATGTAAGCAAAAACCGCTAAATCGAAAAATCGAACCGAAACCGCAATTTCGAAATCGGCGTTTGGTGCCACGTGGACCCATCAACGAAATGATTTTGAATCAAACCAAACCGGTCAAAAACGGTTTGGTTTAGGTTTGAGAATTTTAATTATGGTTTGAAACCAAACCGGACCGGCGAAAAATATATAAAATAAAAAAATAAAAAATTGATTTTTTTTAAAAAAATTTATCCAAAATTTCAATTTTGTAAAATTGAATAATTTTGTCATTTTGTAGGTATTTTTGTCAATTTCTAATTTTCTATTAATTATTAATATTTACGACCTGCCCAAGCCTAATTATATATATAAAAAAAAATGCCCAAATTTGAAAGAAGTAGCACCAAACAGCTCAACCCAAGTTCATATACTCACAAGTCACAATCCTAATCTTCCAATTTCCATTTCTCTCACTCGCAACTCGCTGGTCGTAGCCTCGCTCCCCGCAGCGCCTTCTGGTTTCCCCCAAATCGTCATCCCCCTCGAAATCTCAAACCTCCCAGTCGCCGGTGGTGTACGTTCGCCGGTATTATTAGACTATTTCAGGTTCTTGCATATTTATTTGATCGTGAGTAAGGCTTAAAATTGAAATTTTGTCACTTTCTAGTTGAAATTTGTTTACATATTTATTGATTGTGAGTAAGGCTTAAAGTTGAAATTCGGGCTATCATGTGCTCAAAAGATATTTGTTTACATATGAGAGAATATGTATAATTCCGTTTTAAATTGTAGAAGATGAAGGTGGGTATATATAGTGGAACGAGGGAGAAAAAATATTTACAACTTGTCTTTTGGAAGCCATTATTAGATGGATCGGTGTCTTAATTCTTTTTTTTTTTTTACCAATTTGCTAATTAATTAATTTTTTTTTTTTTTTGTGTATGACGGACAAAATTGATCATGAATTCTGTGCTTTCTTGAGTATGTGAATGTTTCTTCCTTTTAATAGTTCTGTGACAAAATTTGATGTTTCTTGAGTCTGTGACAAAATTAATTCGTTTATTCCTTTTACTAGTTGAAAATGGACATTATTATGTTTTTTTGGACCTTATATTTATTTTAGTGGACTTGTGTTGTATCTTTATGTAAAGTATTATCCTAATACGTCAAATTGGCGAATAAAAAACTATGCTTTAGTTTATTGTGATTTTACTTTTATTTTGTTGTTATTTAAATTTATAGTAAACATATTTAGTTTGTTTTAGATTTATTTTTAGTAAGATATAAATATATATTGAATTAATGGTATAAAAGTAAATACTAGACAGGAAAAAAATATACGCGAAACCGGCGGTTTAAAACCGGACCAAACCGTTAGGTTTAGGTTTGAATTTTTTTCAAACCGGTCAAAACGGTTTGGTTTAGGTTTGAGTTTTTATCAAACAGGTCAAAACGGTTTGCTTTGAAAATTTGTCAAAAATCGCAAAAATCGGACCGCTTACACCCCTAGTAGTAGCAACTTTATTTGAAAAAGCAAATTTTGTGTTATGGATTGGATCTTAAATGTTGTCCAATTTTTTTGGAAAATCAGTCTCTTTGATGTACTTTGGAGGACCAATACACACAAATATTAAAGTGATGCTTAATTTAAATACTTCGACAATCAAATTGATTAGCAATATAATCGAGTAAGTGCGTTAATGAAAGAAAGCAAATTAAAACGCATAGAAAATGTTAGAAGAATTACTTGTAAATCCTTATGTCTCATGTATATGAATACAAGACTATTTATAAGTGTCAAAATCGCTTATATGTGGGGAAGTTCCCATTTCGAGAAGAACAATTCCACTTGTACATCAAAAGATGTACATAAGGGGTTACACCCCTTTCACATGGGGGTGGGACCCACTGTACAAAATATTTTTTTATTTAAGCGAGTCTCACCCCCATGTGAGGGGAGTGTACACCCTTATGTACACTATGATATGCCTATAGCAAAGCTCTTTGGAGAAATGTCATACTTTTTAAGTAAATGACTTGTCAAGATTTACTGCTTACAAACAATTATATCGTATGTGTTCGGAGAGGTATTTTGAGTTGGATATCAATAGATGCGATCAATTGATTTTCATAAATCTTCCTTAGACCTTAATACCCCATACCAAATTTGAACATTTAGTAACTAATTTAACTTAAAAATGAAGTCATTAATTTTTTTCAAATTCTCGATTACTCTTCAAAGTTAAGGTAATCAATAATCCTTCTACTTCAAACAAGATAATCAACTCAATGGGTGAAATTTCAACCTAGTAAAGTACACTAAAAGAGTTACATATATTTGATACTTTCTTAAGAGTGTGTTTGGTAGGGATTTTTGGGGGAAGAATTGATTTTTGAATAGTGATATGATGGGAAATGTGTGGTTGAAAAAGAAGAAAAAAGTATTGATGTGATGGAAAATATTATTTTATTGAAGAATGTGTGGTTGAAAATGAGAATTGATTTACTGTAGAAAATGAGAAGTTTTACCAAACAGGCTGTAAATCCATTACGGAAGTAACAATTAGAATTAAAAAATGATCTACTAAGCACCGATAACACAACACGTCAATTATTTGGTTGATTATTTAATTCTTGGAGCTTATCATCATTTTGTTTATTAGTTAATTGATGTTTTATATCATCAATGCTTAACACAAGCTAAGTATCAATATTTAGGGAATATATGGTCTGATGAGAATATAGAATTGATTGAAAAAAAATATGAGATGGTCAACATTATCAAGATCCAAAGGGTTTCAGACATGAAAAATGTTATTTGTACAACTGGTTGACAATCACTCACATGGAGGGTCCGCCTCGATATATGATCGAGGTGGACCTCCCCATGTGAGTAGTTGTCAACCGAAATTATCGAGATGGACCCTCCATGTGAGTGGTTGTCAACCGAAATTGTACAATTAGCACGGTCCTTCAAACATAATGATTTCACATAGTTTTAGCTTCTCCAACCAACGCGTGGACTGCGCGTCAGAGTGGTCAGATTGGCATTGTCAATCTATCATCACAATTAATATTAATATTTTAAAATTTCATTTAAGGACATAATTAAGTTGCATTATGACCATCACTTACTATATAAATGTTGGAGTGAAATGCAAGTCAGTCCACCACAGCATGCCTCTTTGAGTCTACCCCAGTGTATATAATTTAGGGTCCTTCAGATATTTTTTTGTCAATTGATTGATGATTTTCTCAATTAATCCAGTTTGGGCAAAAGAGTAATTGGATAAAACGTATTTATATCTTTATGTTGAATTAGTAAAGAACAATAGACAAATATATATTTGAATGTTCTCATTTAGTATGACAAAAACCAAAAAAAAAAAAAAACTTTCACGATCTCCCTGCTCCTATCAACCCAAGGCAAATCAAGCTTCGATTGCCACATGGGTAAGCTTGGGTCTGGATTGTGTAGAATATAAGTTGGAGGACACAAGTTGCATTACAACTCGATTTGAATTAAACGTAACAGACAAATATCTTACATGTTTTCTCACTCTATCCGTATAAAATCTTATCTATCA
This sequence comes from Fraxinus americana, assembly GCA_035079005.1. NCBI lineage: Eukaryota > Viridiplantae > Streptophyta > Magnoliopsida > Lamiales > Oleaceae > Fraxinus > Fraxinus americana. Next base: position 276,816 of record JAVHZT010000091.1, on the reverse strand, counting down.
TTGTGCCACTAGCCCGAGGTGAATCAAGCTTTGATTGTCACTTGGGTACGGTTTTTGGTCTCGATTGTGCATAATGCCAGTTGGATGAGACAAGTTGTATTATGTTTCACATGTTTTCTCACTCACTCTGTCAAAGATTTTTTGTCACCCGCTCCAAACAACCCAGGGCAAACCACATATAGATTGCCACTTGGATAAGGTTTAGTTTGGTCTGAGATGTACATGATATAGGTTGGACTACACAAGTTGTATTATATTTCTTTTATTGAATTGAACAAAACAACGGTCAAAATTTAACATGTTTTCTCATTCGCTCTATCTATAATCTTTGTCACCCACTCCAACCAGCCCTAGGTGAATCATGTCTCAATTGCCACCTAGGTGAGGTCTAGTCTGAGTTGTAAAAAATACAAGTTGGACAACACAAGTTGCATAAATATCTCTATATTAATTTTGACAAAACAATATTTAACATATTTTCTTACTCACTCTACCAAAAATAGTACTCGTCACCCGGCTCCCACCAATCTGAGGTTAATCAAGCTTCGATTGGCACTGTTTGGTCTAGGTGATGTAGAATATAGGTTGAACAATACAAGATATATTTTATCTCTGTGTTGAATTTGATAGAACAATAGAAAAATACCACGCATTTTCTCACTCACTATATCATGAGTTTTCTCACTCAGTCCACCCGCACCAACCAACCTAAGGCAAATCACGTTTTTATAGCCACCTAGGGAAAGTCTAGTGTGAGTTATGCAACTACAGATTGGACGACACAAGGTACATAACATCTCTACATTGAATTGAACATAACAACGACAAATATTTTAGATATTTTTTTTTTTTCATTCGCTATGTCAAAAATCTTCTCTATCATTCACTCTCACAAACCCCAAATTCGTGCGAACGACCTTGCCGTGCACATCACATATGCCTCTTTCTTATACATAATAAATGTACCGATAGGCTTCTAATGGAAAACATGCCCCACCTAGAATCATGCATAGTCCATCTTCACATTTATTGAACACAACAAATGAGACAATATTGTTTGCACATGTAAATTAATTGGAGCCGTTCACTCACATTTTTCAACCTTAAATACCAAAGTCCAATGTGTACCACTTAGATTTTATAAGAACAAAAATTAAGACATTTCGTTTACTCAATTTCACACTACCAACATCTAAAATGAGAACCGTAAATTGCGCCTGCTGTTGTGGGGACAAAAGAATGCCACTTTGCGACTACGATATCCATCTAAAATACTACACAAAATTAAATAAAGATTAAATCAAATAAACTCAAATATATAATCTTGAAAAGGCAAATTTATTTTATTGCTTGAAAGGCTATATATAAAACTAAATAAAGAACTTTGAGAAAATTCAATTTACTTTAATGGAATGGAGATACATCATACAAGAACGAAATAAATACTTCGACGCCGAATGTATTGAAAATATTTAACGAAAAATACTAGTCGAGCCGGTGAACAAAATTTGCCGTCAAGATTGGCAAACCGACAATGTTTATCACTTGATCTTTGTAGTATCATATTGCTAGAAGTGCGTCCGCACTTGCAAAATCACCCATGTCAACAAAATAGTCATCGACTTCAATTGAACTGAGATCTTGAAGTGAATCATTAAAATTATAATCTGTGAAGTCTGATGATCCTTGTGAAATGTCCATGAATGCAGGAATGCCATCAAACGATATGCTAAAATCCTTGACCAAACTTTGAGTATCGTCGAATAATGTTTGTTCTTGAGATTGGAAATTAAAGAAATCATCTAGGAATGGAATATCCATCGGTAAATAGTCCTTGGTATAGTCGGGTACCATGCTTGTCTCCCCTTGACACTCTTGGAGCTCCTGAATCGGACCGTTAGTTGAACGGGTTCCATTAAATGTTTGGTTCCGGTCAGGTCTGCCGACTGAGGTACTCGGTTCGACATCTTTGCCCACTTCCTGAACCGGTTCGGACACTGATTGTTGGTCGGTGTCATTGTCACTCGACTGGCTACTCCCGTACAGGAGAACAGATGTCGGAGATGAAAGATTTCTCGACTCGACACCCGACTCGTAGCCAGAAACTGAACTATCATTCGTCCCCGTCTTATCCTTGGGCGGCGGAGTTACGAAGTTGGTTAAAGCATCTGGCCCCCGGAGTTTTATAGCGGCGTTGTCATAAACCATGGCAGCCTCTTCCGCGGTGTCGTAAGTACCCAACCAAAGCCTGACTCTCCGACAGGGGTCTCTGATCTCTGCTGCCCATTTACCCCACGGCCGTTGCCGAACACCCCGGAACTTCCTAACTCCTCCATTGGCTGCCGGCTGCGCCACCTCTTTCACCTTCTTTGGCTTTGGTTTGGCCAGTAGAACCCTTCCATTTCTCTTCTTACAGCTTTCATTTCCATTGGTGACATCGACATTGGTTTTAGCAGCTGTTTCGATTCTGATTTCGTTGATGTACTTCTTCACTCGTTGCCTTCGAAAAAGCTCGTCCTCATCGTCACTGGATGAATCAGTTGCGTCGGGATCAGTCACTGAAATCCGAACCGTTCTGGGAAAATTCAAACTCAGTCTTTGTTGGGATTTTGAGGATTTTCTGGGTTTCTGATTTGAGGATTTAACGAGTTTTTGAATAAGTTTTGAGTGCTCGGTGAATTTCACCGGCCATAACATACTTTGATCCATTATTAAGAATTCGAAATCTTCACTCACTGGTTTTCAGAACACTTTTCCTTCAATAAGCATCGAAAAAAGGTGAATCGATTGAAGAGATGAACGTGAAAATAAAGGAAGATTGCTTTGGGAGAAGACACGAGTGAGTGACTGAGATTAAAAGAGGTAAACCGTCAAAGAGAAGCTTCAAACACAGAGAGAATCAAAGCCACGCTCTGATAAACAAAAATCTGACAAAAAGACCCAACAATAACGTTAAAAGTTGGGACTCAAAGGCATACTTTTAAAGGGACTTATGGGTTTAAAGAAAGAAATGTATCGATAGCAAAAGGGAAGCAAATTAACACTCGAAAATCTTAGATTCTGCGTAGAAATCCTTAATCCTGTTTACATTAGAAATATCGAAATTTCCATGAAATGTTTTTAAGGTAACGCTGCCAAACGAAAACACAGATAAGAGAGAAAAAAATGGTGCTTTATAGAGAAAGAAAGTAGTGTGGCTATCGGCCTATCGCTGTCTTATAGGATCGCCGAAATTGGTAAAACCCAAAATATACGCAGACCATTTATTATTTTCTCCTTTTTCATACTCATATTTTGAGAAAAATAATTAAATAAATCTTAAATTAGATTCCAAAATATCTCAGAATTAAGTAGAGAAGGGAAACACCGGCCAATTTGCCGGTGGCGAAGTGGGGCTAAAGTTTCCGGAGACTAGAGACAGGAAATTAACACGCCTCGCCGCATCTGGCAATTGTGTTGTTGCCACGTGCCTGCATGGACCCTTTGGTCCAATGAGTAAGCATCAACCCGTGCTGACTCAGTGCATGATTTTTGTTCTTGGAGTACGTGTGGCCAGTCACGTGAGCTCTGGTTAAATTAATTTGGTCAAAAGCAATTCGCGACTAATACTTCTTTGACCATATTTTAGTAAAAGATTACGCTGGTTAATCCGTCCGTTAAGTTTTTGTAACATTACCTTAATTAACCTTTAATTAGCTGTTTTCCACATTTGTATTATATTAATTCTGCATTACGTATAAGTAAAATATAAGAATAACTACTCTGCCATGCTTTGCATCACAGGTATTTTACACGCTCTCTCTCAATGGGGTGGACCCCACGTGCAATAAAAAATGCCCAAAAAAATACCCATCCCCCCTGAATGTGAGTAGCCTGGAACAGCCCTGTGAGCCATCAGTCTGGTAATGTAGCGGGGCTCAAAATATAATTGCACAAAGAAAATAAACTGCTAAAAATTATGAAATCTATGCAAGTTGGTTGTGCTTAAAAATTAGTGTTCTTGAATGGTGTTAATAAACATTATTATTTCAAGAAAAGTCACTTTTCAGTGTTGTCTAACATCCATGATTAAGTACGAGTGTCTGAATCGATGTAAATTTTTTAATACTTCAAACTACTTATTACACTTCAAGTAATTCCTAGATGTACTTTTCAAGTCCACATAATTATTAGAATCGAATATGAACTTGAATATGTACTGTCAATTATATTTTTACCCATAATATTTTTAAAAAAAACTCGTGAACTAACAATTCAAATTATCTTCTCAACGTCTAGCAGAAATAAAATATGTCATCAATTCGTATCTTAGATCAAAACACTATGTATGGATGGTATGAACTGCCCAAACAAGAATTCTTGAAAAATGAACAATCAGTTCAGATATTCCCGACCAAGAAGTACTGGATTCTCTTTCGGATAAGCCCATAATTAAAAAAATTATATAAAATGACAAATTCGATTTCAGAGTCAAATATCCCCGATTTCATTTAAGAATCAAGAATTGTCTTATAAGTTTCTATTTTTTTTAATGAAATCGGATCAAAACCTATGGTTCGAGAAATTCGATTTCAATTAAAATGCCAACCCCTATAATTGATTAACCATTTTTTTAAAAAAAATAGAAAAATAAATTAGAACTTTAAATTTTTTCAGTAGTATTTGGCCCCCATTTTGGAGAATTATAAACTTTGGAATAGCGATTGATGGGATGATGTATAGTTGAAAAATAATGAAAATATTTTAGATTTGTGTGTAATATTATTTTATTTGAAAAATGTGTGGTTAAAATGAAGAAAAATAAAAATTTAAAAAAAATTAATCGGAGCTTTAAAAAATAACTTTTACAGCTAGAAATAACGTGGCGGGCAACCTTGGATTCGCCGCCATTTATAAATTAATTTTGTACGGCTCTCTGGATTTTACCTTGTTTTCTACTAATTACTACTCTCGAGAAAGTGTCTCTTCACTTTATTATGTCGTTCGTGTACACCACGCTCCGTAATTCACCCTTAAAAGTTATTCACTTTCATACACGACTGGATGGTGAGTGTGGTTAGAATTCTGGAGAATCCTTCTCTCCGGTGATTTTGTTCCCAGCATCAATCGTTAACCGCACACATGTGATGGTGAGTGTGTTTGATAGCATTTAAGCATTAGTCGTTATCGAGTCTCATTCGTCTAATAAAAATTAATAATAATGATTAATTTTTCAATTTTAATCCGATTTTAATTTCTATCGAACACGTCCAGTTAAAAATTTTAATATGTTATTATGATTTAGAACAAGTTAAAAAATTACTATGACTTAGTTATTTTGTTTAATTATTTTTTTTAAAAAAAAACCCTTAATAAAATTAATTATAACTTTGTAAAAAATAACTTAAGCAAATTCAAACACAATGTACCAATTCTCGTGACTAAATACCAGGCTTTATCATGTGATCGATTTCTAACCGTTGTTTCTGTATAACGCTTAAATACTATCAAACATTTAAACAACGTAAAAATTCTCGTGATGAATTATGAGTCTTTTTTTTTTTTATCGAGTGAATAATTAGTAGCGGTTAATTTTGTTTATCTTTTAAACACGGTCATTGTACTAGCCGAAATTATAATATTTCACAATAAAAAAAAATATGCAAAAAATAAATAAAATTTTTAATACAATAACATGTAATACTCCTTTCCTATATTATAATATGTTTCCATTTAATATGCAAAAAGACCTCGCACTTTCACTACTTTCCTATATTATTATATCATTTATGTGATTATTAATTAATATATATGTAACTTAAAAAAAAGGACTTGGATAAATTTATTGTGTAAATGAATTTTTGGTGGTAAAATGTTAGACTATGTTGGCACTTTTATTTTTGAGCCACCTCGGTGAGTCGGGGCGGTTGCCCGTGCTGGCTCCGTTGGAAAAAACATGAGTATACAAATTGGGTGGCCGCTCGAGCAATCGGTCGCACACTCAGACAAGCGATGGAGAATGCAATTGTCTGAGCTTACGATTATGGAGTGAAGTTGTATATGTATTTGTTATTGTATTTTTTTTCTTATTATTTTGTGTTGTATTTGATTATATTTTCATGTGTATATGACGTTTTAGTGCATTTATATGTTAATTACAGAAATTTTTTAATTAAATTTTAATAAATAATTTCGTTATTGCAACCATCAACGCTTAATGGCCGTCATAGCTCACTCAAATTCCTGAATCCACCCCTAACCATGTCACACAAAATACAAAAAAATTATCATCTGAACGAGGCCATAACATTGATCATTATGTTCTAGACTCAACTCAAATTTACACCTCTAATAATGACACGTAATCCCTTGTCATCCATAATATATTCGTTTGAATGCAAGTGCTTCTATTACTGTCATTTATTTTTCAAATCTAAAATTTTGAGCTAAATCATCATTTATTCACCTCTTAAAAGACTCTACAGAGTACATATTCCACTCATTTTGGCTATTTGGTAGGTAACCCTTCATTTAATTGCAATAATCACACACATCTTAGATTTGCTAATGTATGGTTAAAATCATTACTCTTAAAAGTAAATAAATTCCACCTAAATCATTCAATCGAGGATTGAAGTGAATAAGTGATTCAGCAATCACAAATAGTAGACACTTAAATTTTGTGTAACGTAACTTGAAGAAGGTCTAATACTACGTATCAGACATATACTTTATCGATTTACCTTGTCGAAAAAGGCATTTGTACCAAATAATTAAAGTAATACATATGTTTCTTGTAACAGTATCATTTTATACATATAAACATGTTAAATTCCAAATTTTAAGAGATATAGGTAGAGAAAGGAGATTATTCATCTCTAGTAAATAAGTCCATTTTGACCCTCATTTCTCAACATTCATTTTTTTTCACAAAATCATTTCCAGCCACACATTTCCTAAAATTCACAAACCCTAAAACTTACTAAATACTTGATTTTCATCTAAACCAAACAGAGGCTAAATATGATAAGTCAATCATTGCTTTCGACATAACAAAATTATTTCGTGGGATAATTATTTTGGCTCATCTTTCGTCTTTTAATGAAAAAAAATGGGTTAAAGCAAGCAAAGTGGTGCTTTATACTTGTAGAACTTTTATATTATGAGGCTAAAAATCTACACTCAACTGAGTAAAAGGGGAGATGTGGGTACTACTTGTCGCGTGCTTCCATGTAAAATCATAGGAACTACGGCTGAAAAAAGGCTTATAATTTTAAAATGTTCACATGTTGATGTACACATTCACAATTCACATGTATCCATATAAATAAGAAGTCAAAATAAAGTAACTATGAATATTGAGATATGGCATGTTCCCCACACAAGATTGAAATAAACACAGAAAAACACGCGAGATTTATAGAGATTCGCAGCAATGTGAGACTACGTCCTCGTCCATCATTACAACAAAGAAGTTTTACGAAAGAAAAATGCACACCCTATTTTCTCTTGCATCTCTCTCTTTTTAGGATAATACTAAACACTAACGACGACTCTCTATTAATTCCGTACATCGACAATAATTAGGTTCTACACTTAGGAGTACACATTGATTCCGTGACTCGCCATGACATGGACATGAAGCTAAACCGTCGATAGGGTTTAAATATTTCTAATGCAGAATGATTATTGTTTCTTTACAGTTTAACATTTCTTAATGTATGATTGGTGAATTTCTGAACATAATTAATCTTGTTTACTGCTTAGTATTTGAGGCCTCTTGGCTCGACATGGACATAGTTTTACGAATTTCGAAGGTGATCAAGAAGAATGAAAAATTAGCCGTTCAGTCTTCAGTACAACAAAGAAAAATTGTTAATTTTCAGAAGAAAGAGAAGCTTTCCATCCCAATACAGATCCTGTGTTTTGGAGAGGAGGAGGAGGAGGGGGGAGAGAGAGAGAGAGAGAGAGAGAGAGATTGATTGATTATATGGATTTGCAAGACAAAATCCCCATTGAACCAAGTGAACCCACAAAACAAAGACAAGCATACATCGAGCTCGACAAAAATAATTAACTTCGGTCTAAATTTAAGTGATTTTCTTAAACTTAATTTGAGTTTAAGGGATTTCATTAAATGAATATTAAAGTATTGTATCAAGTTGTCGTTTGTTATATGTACATGGAGGTATGCTAAAACTAGTTTAAGGGTTTAAGGGCAAAGTCAATTAGCATCAAATCCGAGATCTTTCTATGATTGTTTACTAGTTACACTTGAAATCGTGAAATTAAATTACTTGAATAATTGTCATCAAATCCTAGATGTTCTTGACTAGGGTGAAAACCAGCTGACTATACTCATCTTGTTTTTATAGCAAGAGATTTATGTCCACGCGTGATGTGTACGCATACATGGTACGAATATTGATTGTTTTCGAAATTCATTATACATATTTCACACGTAGTACTTGAAAGTGTAATGAGTCGGATTTTAACTTCATTATATTTTCTAATATTGTTCAATTCTGTTTAATTCCTCAAATAGAACATACTTTCAATCGTGTGTTTCACACGTTAAACTAAATAGAGTTGGATATAGGGATGACAAAATGCCTCACCAACACCCCTCCCCCCCCCCCCCCCCCGACTTGTGTTGTCCCGCCAATTGACACATGAACCAAAATGTGATTCCATCTCGAAGTCGTTAGACTCTTACTTTATATTTTGTTTTACTTTTCATGTTTTCAAATTTGAATCATAAGGGAGTTGTATTTAATCTTTATTTTTTAACTCTTTAAATGTCACGATATATTAAATTAAGACTTTTTAGAAGTCTTAAAAAGTCACGGGAATTCAAAATATCAATGAATTTTATAAAATCCTTCACATACTAACTTTTGATTAGAATGTATAAATTAAAAAAAGTCAATAGACATTAATTTAAAGATAGTGTAACAATATTTGAAAGTCTATAAATGTCAACAAAAGTTCTCTAAATTCTAAAAATTCATTCATTACAAAATGTCTATAAGAGCATCTCCAACCACAACACCAATTGGTGCATTGGTGTAAAAAATGATTCCAACCCAACATAAATTATCTAAACCAATGTGGTGTAATGAACATTTTTGCATCAAATTTGGTGTACTGCAATAAATTTTAATTTCTCTTATATTCTTTTATCAATTAATGATTTAAATCTATTTCAATTTATCTTTATTTAATTTTTAATTTTTGTGACATTCATAATGTAAATTTTTATTACATGTAATTTTTTTTATTATTATTTTGTGTGCTAAAGGTCATATTCTTTTACATTGTGATATTGAGTGTAATGCCTTTTTTATTTATTAATAAATCTAATGTTTTAGTTAATTATATATATATATTTTTTTAATTTAGTAATTTTAAAGTAATATGATTTTTGAAATAAATTCAATGTTGATAATTAAAAATTAAGGAAATAAAGGTAACGTGATTGAAGATAGCCTTAGAATCTTCAAAAGTCCACAGCGAATACATCATCCTAAAATAAAAATATTTTTAAAATCGTAAAGCAAACAATTTAGAAAATTTTTGCATTAGAAAAACAAAACTAAAAGAAATTTAGGACCTATTTGGTTCGTGTTTCAGTTTTCAATTTTCAATTTTGAATTCATTTTCAATTTTTTGTTTTGATGATCTGTTTTAAGATTATTAAAAATGCGTTTGGTGTTATTTTGAGAAATTGTTTCTCAAAACAAAAAAGAAAAAGAAAATCAGAAAATACATTTGGTTTAAAATTTTGAAAATTTTTTTGATGATATTTTAGTTATAAATTGAGTTCGAAATATATAGGAAATAAAAATAAAAGCTAGTAATGTAGACCAAAAATATTTTTATCTTGTACTTTTTTAAAAAAAAATTTCTTTATGTAAATAATCATTAAGAGCTTGAACTATTTTTATTTTTCATTTTTCTAGAATTTTTTATAATTTTATTTTTTAAAATTAAATTTATCAATTTTTTTTTTTTTGAATTTTAAGATTTTATTTTTTAGAATTTTTATTTTTATTTTTGAAAAATTTTAATTTTAAAAGAATTATTTAAACTTTTATTTTCCATATATACACTTCAGAATTTTCACTGAAAATATTCAAAATATCAAAAATGCGTTTTTAATTTTATGTTATAAATTTTTCCCTTTTAAAAATATCATACGAAACACGCTTTCAGCATTTTGCAAAACTAAAAACAGCAAACTAAACGAACCCTTAAAATTTATAAAGTTTCAATTGCACTAACATATGCGTGTATAAAATATGATATATTGAAAACCCTGCCTTGACCATAATGTAAACCATAAAAAGAAATTCTTGCGTCACTTTTGTTAGTCATGAGAAACATGTAAATTGATTTCTAAAGAAAGAAGGTTAGATAGAAGTAATAATGTATTTGAAAACTTGAAGACGACTTCAGAGAATGGAATATCATTTCAGGTCAAGAAACATTGTTCAAAGGTGGAGCAAGGCCCAGCTTAATGCTCGAAGTCAAATCACTCGTCTCTCTTTATGAATGAATACGAAGTTGCTTGAGTAAGATTTGCATCCTCATGGCATGTGCTAGTTGCCATGATAGACATGTTACTACTAACGGGTTCACATGTTTACATACTGCCATTAACTTGACATTGGTGTGTGAATGTGCAGTGAAATTGACGTTGATGACTGATAAGCTCTTTAAAAAGTAAAGCAAGAGGATTTCATCATAAGTTCCAACAGGTTTCTTTCGACATCATCCGATAAAATTCTTAGAATTTGTTATTAATCGTAAATTATTATATTCATATGGTAAAGTATGTTAATTCTCGATTTGAAGAATTGAGATTGTCAAAATTTGTTAGAAGCTTATCGATTTTCTTGAATATTGTGATCAAAAGCTGCAAGGAGATGATATAGTTTTTACTTGCTTTGGGGCAAGGCGAAGATTATTGGGATTGTTACCGAAATTGCAATAGCCAATAACGAAATCGATTCGAGGATATTTTGTTCCAAAAATTATAAGCCTAGCATCCTGATTTTTCTTGTGTTCTATATGGATCGTACAAAGAATAGAAACTGATGGATGTGAATTACGATGAATAAAATTGTATGTGATTATAACAATTTTTCATATATTGAAAACTTTGACATTATGTAAATATTTCATTTTATTTTATTTTATTTTCGTAAATATTTAATCTTATTTTTGTATTTTTCTAATTTTCTATTTTTTCTTGACAATAAAAATTTGTGTCACATCATATTTTCTCTTACTAATTCAAAGCAATTAAAAATTTACAAGATCCCTATTTTCTCATTTTGATATTAGGAAAACCATGTCTTGCATTTTTTATAGACGATGGCCTTGGTTTTAGCAAGCGAATAAGAAAATAATATAATTAAGCTCGCATTTTCATGTCAACATAGACCAATAAATAACTGAATGGGTTGTGCTACTTGTACATTATGACATCCATAATGAATGACATAATGTACAAGTGGCAGCACATTATTGGAGGGTGTGTTGGCCCACAGGCACACCCTCCAATAGGATAATTCCACTTGTCCATTATGTCATCCATTATGGATGCCATAATGTACAAGTAGAATTATCCTAACTGAATAAACACGCTTATTATACTATATTAATATTATCTTTAACGATTTTGGTGTCGTAAAACGTCCTGTCTAATCAACAGATGTTGGTCTTTCTCTCACTAATGGTAATAAAATTCAAATGATGAATTTTAAATTTAGTGAAATTCAAACATTAATTTAGTAGGATCCACTACTATTCTTTTTTATAAATTATTTATAAATTTTCCAAATGAAAGCTAAAATAAAATTGATGGTAAAATAAAATCTAAAATTACGTTAAAAAGCTTTTAGGGGTGTCGGGATGCGAACTTTTTTTATTTTGCCCTTGTTTGAGCCCCATTTTGAAAAAAAAATGCACTTTTTGAAGAATTTGTAGTTAAAAATAAAAAAAAAAATTCGATTTATGTGTAATATTATTTTATTAAAAAATGTATCGTTGAAACTGAGTTTTAAAAAAATGAATTTTCAAAAAATGGGGCTCAATTTCTCAATGATTCTTTATCGAAGTGCTTTCTAAGATATTTACACTTCAGTCTCATAAGTAAAGGGACATTCCAAGAGCAATCGTACTAAGTCGACTAAATGATTCATATTATTTGAGACATATGGAGGTCGAGACATTATTTGACGATAGATAATTATTCTTACATTAATTTATTTTTCTCAATACAACTTATACAGGGAATCCGAATTCTAATCAGCCAAAATGGAGGCCTAAAAACCTCTACTTAATCTTCGGTGGCAGTGGTAGTGACGGTGATTAAAATATTTTAATTTTTTTTTGTTTCATATATTTATTTTTTTAATTGATTATATATTTTAAAAATAAAAATAAATTATAAGTTGAAAATATAAAACAAAATAAAAATTTATAGTCGGGCAAGTTAGGGAAATGGATCATGTTCCTTGTTGCCAGACCCACTCGAGACAGGATAGGGACGAGACGTGAGATGTTGCTAGCTCTAAGTTTTGGTTACTAAATTTGCATATTAAAATAAAGAGTTAATTTTAATTTGTTTCAAAACATAATTGAATCCCATAAAGAAAACCTAAGAAATCACTAATTTTTTTTTCATGCTTTATTTTTCTAGGCCAACAATAATTTTGTATCGCAAGAAGACAAGAAATGAAAGAGAGAAAGAAATACAAAAGTCTTGCGTTCATAACTTTGCATGTGTAATTGTTTGTATTGGAAAAGGACGGGTAGAAAAGGCAAAGAAAAGTGGATACTACCAATTCTTCTGCATGTACGTTGATTTTGTACAGACGGGATTATAGATGCATGTATCTGTCCATTAATTTGAATTTCACACATTTATCGTCAATCTAGTTTTACAAAATCAATGTACAAGTAAATTAATTGATTACATTAAACGACTAGACCACAATAGACCCTTGTGACACTTCAAAATTTTCTACTGACCGGTTACCCACCCCCTCCACGCTCTCTCCCGTCCTACCACTTGAAAGCATGCGGTGCTCGTTTTTGGTCTGCTCTGAATATGAGAGGAAAAAGGGGACGGAATTGCAATATTTTATTTTAATGTTGCCTTAAAAATGAGGGTTAGAAAGATTTTTTTTTTTTTTTAAATATACCGTTGATTTTCGGTTTTGGTGGTCTGCCAACTGAGTTTGATTTGTAAAGTTTGGAAAATAATTGAATTGTGTTTGGTACCTTTTTAGTCAAACATACGTTGTTATTGAGGAATTTGTGGATTTCATTCGAAGGAATGAAATTAGAATTTTTGTGCTGTCTTTTGTATTTGGATTTACTCCTATCTATGGCTTCCTTAAATTTATGGATCTTTACACACATGGACGAAGTTAGGACTAGACTATAAAATCTTTTAAGACTATATATATATATATATATATATATATATATATATATATATATATATTTATTATTATTATTATTTTTTTTTATATTTTCACATATGAAAAATATTGTTTGTAAGGAAAAAATAATTGGGTTGGGGCTTGTGTATCTACCCTTATATGCCTATGTTGCTAACTATGTGTGTCACGACATGTCAACTTGGTGTCACGATATGCATTCATTGCTATCTTCGCGTGTCACAACTTGTTTGTCAACTTCTTACGATGTACATGCGTTGCTACCTTCGTAATCACGACGTGCTTACTAGCTGCCTTCATTATCATGATGTGCTTTGAAAAACTTCAAGATGTCTACATCCCTTTCATGATGTGCACACGGTGCTAGTTTAGGCCAGCCCCCAAAATCTGCCTCTATTTAGAAGACATGTTTTGTCAACAAGTAAAAAAGTTAATTAATTTAACGAGAAATTTGTATCCATTTAACTAGTCAGTAAAAATCAACGTTTTGAAACTCGACTTGATCATTGACTTGGAGAAGAGTAAAATATCACGGGTCCGTCACTTATTGATTTTCGTACCTATAAACTATAAACAGTACATATTAAGATCATGCAATGTCAATAACATTCATAACGGTACAGAATGATATATGTCAATATTCAATTCTTTATTGATAGAAACTTCTCTTATTTCCATTAAAATCTTCAATTGGAAAACCTCGTTGTTCCATGTTTGGTGCTGATTGATGAGGTTTAAAATGGCTTTTTGGTATCAAGTTTGAGATTTTAAATACTAGTAAAAATATGTACATCATAACCCACCTATCGATCAAATTAATCTTTCTCTAATTCAAAACTACGATAATTTAAGAAGCTGCTTTTAAATATATTTAGATAATTTTTTAAATTTCATTTTTCAAGTAGAAGAGCCACTACAACAAAAAAGACCTACGGCAACGGTCAAAAGACCGTTGCCAAAACCCTTTCGCAACGTTCTGGCGTCCGTTGCGATGTTCGGTGTTGCCATAGAGGTGTCGACTTTTGGCAACGTGCACTGCGCGTTGCAAAAGAGACTTTTGGTAACGCACAGTGAACGTTGCCAAAACTTTTTTGGCAACGTGCAGTGAACGTTGCCAAAAGTCGACACCTCTATAGTAACATCGAACATCGCAACGGACGCCCGAACGCTGCGAAAGGGTTTTGGCAACAGTTTTTGACCGTTGCCGTAGGTCATTTTCCATTTTTTTTAAAAAAATTTTAATTCTTTTATTTTTACAATAATTTACATAAATCAACCACAAAACAAGATAGAAGATAACAATATCAAATAATTTCAATAATCATCATTAATTGAACTCCAAAATGTAACAATATCCATACAAAATTCAGATAAAAAATATACAAATCATGTTCCAGCATATACCAACTCTTATCAATAATGAAGTAAAACAAGATTCATCTCTACTTTCAAATGAAGTAAAATTCAATTCTCTTTATTTTTGTCGGCCTTTTTTTCTTTCATCTCCTCTGCTTTCTCTTCTTTCTTTTCCTCTGCTTGCTCTTCTTGCTTCTCATCAAATTAATAGAGCCCGCAAATCTATACCAAAGTTAATGGAGCCATATCACTAATTACAGAAATAAAAGGCACACAATGAGAAAAATCTGATTTAATTTAAAGGCAAGTAGAAAACATAAATATAAACGTAATTAACAAAGAAATAAAATAAATAAGAGGCAAAGGGAAAAAGGGAAATATAAGTTATTTTTTGCTTAAATGATGATGAAATTCAAAGAATACGCAAGCTGAGAAATAATAATGCAGTCTCAAGTCTGCCCAAACAAATAAACAATACCCAAATATGAAATATCTAATTGATACAGTCTAAAGAAATTAAGAAATTACTTAATACCTGAACCATTGATTCCGGCGGTCGGCAGAGAGAAGTCACTACAGTCTGCACTCTGCAGAGGCGGTCAGGGTCTTCAGGCAGAGGATGGAGTCTGGAGGCTGGCAGGTGGAGGATGCGACATGGTCCAATGGAGGCTGCGTGCGAAGTGGAGGCTGCGAAGTGGAGGTCTTCAGGCTGCGAACTGGAGTTGTGGTCCGTGGAGGCGATTCAGGCGGGCAGACGGCTGGAGGCTATTCAGGCGAGGCTTTGGGTGCGAAGGGATGGCTAGAGACGCTGGAGTCGTCGAGTGGAGATTTCTGATTTGGGAATGAGGTTTAAGATTTGGCCTTTTGGGATTGGGCTGGGTAGTTCACAGGTTAATGGGTGAATATTAATGACAACGTTCAAATGGACGTTGTTAAAACTATTAACGGCAACGTGCAATGAGCGCGCGTTGCTAAAACTATTAATAACAACGTGCAATGAACGTTGCTAAAAGGTTAATGACAACGTTCATATAAACGTTGCTAAAACTATTAATGACAACGTGCAATGAACGCGCATTGCTAAAAATATTAATAACAACGTTCCATGAACTTTGCTAAAAGGTTAATGACAACGGTCATATGTACGTTGCTAAAACTATTAATAACAACGTGCAATGAACGTTGCTAAAAAGTTAATGGCAACGTTCATATGAACGTTGCTAAAACATCTAATGGCAACGTACAATGCACGTTGCTAAAATTAATCTACGGCAACGCGTATTGCACGTTGCAAAAGGACTGCGAACGTTGCAAAAAGGGTATATTAGCAACATTCATTAAAAAAACGTTGCCAAAACTCAATTTTGTCAACCAATAGCAACATTCACTTGCTGAATGTTGCAATAGACCCCTTTTATCAACATGCAATTGATGAATGTTGCCTTTTGCATGTTGCAAAAGACCTTTTTTCTTGTAGTGAGCTTATAGAAAAACTAGTTTAAAGTAACTTTATTAATAAGTTCTTCTACAATATGCAAAAGCAAGCAAAACTCTGTCAAACCAGCCCTCAGCGTGTTTGGCAATATTAGATTACAACATTAATGAAATAATTATGAAGGAACAAATCCACCTCATCCCGGCTTTCCTCCGGCAGTGGCGCCACCTAAACCACCACGCAATCCTCCACTCATTCGACTGAAAGTGGGAGTCAACTTGTCATTCTCGACCCTGTCTTCACTTAAGACAAACCCTCAAAAGTACAAAAGATAAAATAAAAATATTAAAACAAGTCCTCAAAGTACAGAAAACTAAATAAAAAAATATTTGGGATTAGGTTTAAAATTAATGAACCTGATTTTCAGGGTCCATGCCACCCAACTCCACTCGTGGGCACGACCCTTTTGCCGGGTTATAATTAAATTAATCATGGATAATATCATATTCTTCTTTAGATATTAAGTTGACAAGTGGAATTTGTATTATATATGTTTTGGTGAAAATGAAAATCAGATTTTTAATAAATTTTGATAAAAATTGATAAAATATGTAGTTGAAAATTCATAAATCTAAATAACATGTAATAAAATTAATTATTAACTTTAATTTAAATTAAGATTTTAATTTTAATTTTCACTAAACAGGAACTATAGAATATACACCACATGGGTCACCATCTACAAGTGTAATTAAAAAAAAGGATTAATTAATTCTGTACACGGGGCATTGAATTTATAATGGGGAACAAGAATATGAATTAATTGGTCAGACAGTTCTTACTTTCTGGGCTTTTTATAATAAAATAAATTGTTAAATGAATAATGATCCCATGATCAAATTTGGGGAATGGGAGATACAGGAATCAGCATTGAAAAAGTTAGATAGTTTTATTTTTTATTTTTTAAAATGATGCTCGAAATATTGAAATATATGAATAATTAAATGGTATGTATATATAGTCGATAATGAGTCTCGTGATATGTCATTCAAAAACTCGAACTAGTTAAATTGATAGGCTTTGATTATATAGAATTTGAGAATTTTCTTAATCATGTATGATCAAATACGAATTTGCAAGTATTTTTAAATAAATGTAGCAAAAAAAAAAAAAAAAAAAACAGTTGCTTGTATAAGATAATGTATGGCCAAAGAGTTAAGTGTCACTAAGGGCCGATTTCTGCATATTGTAGAAGAGTTTTTTTTAGGAAGTTGTCTTATGTATGTTTCTCTTGAAAGCATTTTTCGCCGGACAAAGTATTATAAAAAAATTATTCAAATATATTCAAAAGAAAATTTTAAATCTCAGAAAAAAAACTTTTCTTTTCAAAAATCCCGCCAGACGGATCGTAAGCCTCATTGGCAACATTTGGATTTTGAGACCCTCTTACATTATATGTCCTCAAAGATAATTCATAAAAAATATTGGAATACATGAAGAAATCTTGAAAAAAAAAAAAAAAATTAAAACGTGATAAAGTTGTTCGGAAAATTGAGATGCTTTTTAACAATCATGTTTTTTGGTTGTGCTTAAAGCTTACTTTTTGCTAAATTCAGTTCAATACAATAAAGTTGTCTAGAAATTGAGCTAAGAAGCCTCATTGACAAGCATGTTTAGTTATACTTAAAATTTACCATTTTAGAAGAGCAACTTCAATTTAATTATAAGATTCACATGGTTTTATCCTTTAAAATTAAAATCAGACTTTTATCTCATTTTTCTTCAATAAATTTGTGGAAACTCAATTCTTTGTTAAAATCAAATCATTTCAAAGTGATGACGCTGAATTTACAAATCATCTTTTTTGGGATCACCTCGTAAACTGTGGCATCCATCATCAAATGCCTTGCCCTTATACACAAACCCAAAATGGTCGTTCCGAGCACAAACATCGTTATATAACGAAACTGGTTTAGCGATGATTTTTCTCTCACACGTCCCTCTTAAATTTTAGGTTGACGCCTTTAGCACGACCGCTTTCCTCATCAATTGATTGCCAATGCCTACTCTAGCTGGCCTATCTCCTTTTGAGTTGATGAATGGTAAGCCTCCTGTTTATTCTACATTTCATCTTTTTGGCTGTCTTGTATTTCCATACTTACGCGATTATGCATCTCACAAGTTAGCTCCATGTAGTCGTCCTTGTGTTTTTCTTGGCTATAGTACGTCCCGTAATGGTTATCGTTGTCTTGATGTTCCACTAACCGCGTTTTTATCTTCATGTATGCCCTTTTTGATGAACTCAAATATCCTTTTCAGGGAACTCCTTGCCCTAGATCCATGCCTACCTTTTCCATTAGTACGTTTCTTGAGCCTGCTACTATCCCAGAGGCCTCACCACCGACTCAACCTGATCCCATACCTACTCCTTGCGATTCTTGTTTAACTGATGCTTTTACTAGTCTTGTGCCATTGTCCATTTTGCAGGCTGCACATGAAGAACCCATTGTGCACACAGTGTCAAGTCCTCATGGCTTCGCCAGTCCCACACCCATCACTAATTATCCTAGGGCCAGCCTTCTCTGATTGGCACCTATCCGATGTAAACTCGTGCTAAATCCGGCATTTTCAAGCCTATGCATAACTCTCTTGTGTGCATAGTTCCTAACTCATAGTTCCTAACTCTTGTATGCTTGAATCTCTTGTTACCTTGCGTGAGCCAAAGGGCTTCAAGTCCGCTACCGAACATTCTGGATGGATTGCAGCCATGGATGATGAAATTCGGGCTCTTCATGAAAATCATACATGGGACTTGGTACCTAAACCGCCCAACATTAATGTTGTGGGCTCTAAATGGGTTTTTCGCATCAAATATCTATCTGATGGCACTGTAGACCATCATAAGGCTCGGCTGGTTGCTAAGGGCTACACATAACAACTGGGTCTTGACTTCACTGATTCTTTTAGTCATGTTGTCAAAGCTTCCACTGTCTGAGTTGTTTTATCTTTAGACGTCTCTCAAAATTGGCCTCTCCGCCAACTTGATGTTAAAAATGCGTTTCTTAATGGGTTCTTGACCGAAGAAGTTTATATGGATCAACCGCCTGGTTATGTTGATTCTAAATATCCCACACATGTTTGTCGACTTTGACGGGCTATCTATGGTCTCAAACAAGTTCCACGAGCTCGATTTCATCGCTTTAGCTCCTTTCTCTTAGCTATTGGTTTCGTTTGCAGCTAAGCTGACTCAATTTATTTATTACCCTATGTTAATGATATTGTAGTAACTGGCAGCAACTCGACACTTCTTATTGGTTTTATTAGCAAGCTGACTAGTGAATTTTCCACCAAGGACCTTAGATCTCAGAATTATTTTTTGGCTTGGGAGTCCATCGTTAGTCCACTGGTCTTTTTCTTAGCCGACATCTTAGAGCTTGCCCGATTAGTTGACTCAAACTAGCGGTGGCAAAAAAGTTCGGAGGTTCGGACGACTTGAGCTCTGCTCGGAAAAAGCCTGAGACCCACTTTGGGGAATCGGCTCAAGCCCGGCCTGGCCCGTGGCCCGGGTGAGCCTCTTATTAAAAAAAAAATTTTTTTTTGAAGGCAACTAGCAAAGAAAAAAGAGCATCACATCATTGCTAATTGCTTGAATTTTTTTAATTCAAATAATATTAAGAAAATCACATTTCATTTCAATTTTGAATCATCAAGATATTTCCTTCCCCAACTTGCGCTGTCTTCAATAGACACTGTTCAACAAATAGTTAATGGAAACACAACAAAATTATTTTGGTTGAATGACATGCTACAAGTCATAAATCTTGCACCAGTCCAAATCCTAGTATTGCATTTCCATCACAGCTTATTCTTAAACTGGAGACAAATCAAGATCCGTTTTACCAAATTTAGTTCGTTTCTAATCCAATTGGTACTCCATTTCGATTACTGAAAACATTACTAGAATGTAAATCTTAAAGTACCTTATCTGGGTTATTCCTTAGATCAATCAAATAAATTCCTACTATTCAACTGATTGCAATTCGTTATAGGGAGAGTAAAAATTATTCTTAGAACATTCAAGAATTAATTTTTACGCATGTACCCATTATTCAAATGCACCCATCATCGCATTAAGAAATTTTCAGAAAAATTGAATCCACGGTACAATTTGAATCGCAATAATCTCCTTGTGAAATGTAAATCAACTTAAAAAGCAGAAATTCATAAAAATGAATTTCTGGGTCCAAATAGAAACAAAAAACTATAAATTCATATAAAAAAAAATTCAAAATAAAGAAAAATATTAAAAAAAGTTCAAAATAAAGAAAACAATAAACCTATCTTTAATTAACACAAAACCAGAACTTATAAAACGACCTTTCAAAATCAATTTCTTTTATAATATGTGGGCGTGTACCTCATTTATAATAGCTAAAAAAAAATTTTTTTTAAGGCAACTAGCAAGCAGCCTGCAAAGGCAGCTAAGAAAAAAAAAACTCAGGTCAAAAGCTCGGGCCAAGCCTCAATTTTTTTGGTTGGACTCGGCTCGAGTTTTTTTTTTTTTTTTTTTTCGGGTCGGCTTGTTGACATCGCTACTCCAAACCGGTATGCTCTCATGGTAGTTACTCAACATCTTTTCGCAGCAGGTCCCGCTTTTGATGATCCACAACTCTATCGATGGCTTGCGGGCGCTCTCCAATATCTCACAATCACTTGCCTGGATATTACTCACGGCGTAAGTGCCATCGGTCAATTCATGCATACGCCTTTTCTCTCTCATTTTCTGGCAATCAAGCATATACTACGATATATCAAAGCGACTCTTCGATTTGGTTTAACTTTCACTCCATCTTCTTCTAGAGAACTCCTTGCTTATTGAGACGTCGATTGGGCTGGTTATCCTGATACGCGTCTCTCAATTTCTGGTTATGCCATATAGTTTGGTGGCACTCTGGTGTCCTAGAGCTCCAAGAAGCAGCCGACAGTTTCTCGATCCAGGTGTGAGTCTAAATACATGGCATTAGCACTCACAGCCTCTGAGGTTAAATGGCTACGACACCTTCTTCGTGATCTTCATGTGTCTACTTCATCTCCTCCGGTCATACTCTCTGATAATCAAAGTTCGATTTTTCTTGCTGTCAATCCTGTCTCTAATAAACGCTCCAAGCACATTGATTTGGATTATCATTTTGTGCGGGAATTGGTGACCTCTGGGGAACTCAAGATAAGATATGTCCCCACTTACTTACAACTTGTGGACATTTTCACCAAAAGTCTCGGCCGACCTGCCTTCATCTTCCTACGATCCAAGCTTTGCGTTCATGCTTCTGATATGCTAGGCTTGCGGGGAGGGTATTAAAGTTATGAAAGGATCCACAAGATCTTCCCCTTAATCTCATGATTCTAGACAATCCCTTAACTATAGAAAATAGTTCATAATTTTATATTTTACCTTGTATGTTAATATTCTTGCCATATTCTTTGATGTAAAAATCCTAAATATAATGAAATACACACCACCAGTAATTCACAGTGGTTTATCAAATCCTCTCAGTTTTCATTTCTTGTAGAAGAACTTCTTATGTTAATTATTTTTTGGAAATTAATTTAAAGATCTTTCCTTTTTCAAAGTGAACTTTTAGAGGAAATGACCTTATGTCAGCTTCCTCTAAAACCTCTTTTAACTCAAAAAACACATTTGTAGAATTAAATAAATGGGTCCAAAAACAACTTTTGAATCTCATAAATTCTTTTTAACTAACCATGCCAAACGGACACTAATACCTGGACAGTCAAAGTAAATCACATGCATTAAGGGTCCGTTTGATGAAAAGATTTTCCTAGAAAATATTTTCCTGGGAATTGTAATTAATTGTGTTTGATTGGTATAATTTTCTACCTGAAAAATGTTGAAAGTTTGATGTCTGTTTGGCTTCTTTTTTATAAAAATTGTCCATTAAAGTGATAATTTTTCTACCAATACGTTTAGAATTTGTTCTAATTACCAAAAAGTAAAAAAAAAAAAAAATTTAAACAATTAGAAAAAATTACCATATTCGTTTGACTTTGTTTTACATAGAAATTGTCAACAAAAATGAAAATTCTTTTTACAATAGTTGATAGAATTGGTTGCCTTTGCTAAAAAAAAAAAGGTGGAAAATGTTTTCCCAACTAATAGGTGGGAAAACAAAATCAAGCTTTTGTGCATCAAATGATTGTACCTAGAAAAAGGTGGAAAACGTTTTCCATGAAAAAATTTACCTATCAAACAGCTTTTTAAGGGTGGAAAAGGAAAATGTTTTCCTTTTCCATGGAATACTAAGGCTATCAAACGGAGCCTAAGAGAGTTTAAGGCAGTTACTAATATAATTAATTACTAATTTCATTTTTCTGTAGCTATTCGACGGACAAAGAGTTGCCATTGTCAGTGGCTCTTTGACCGTCGAATAGCTACAGAAAATTCATCTCATTAATGATGCTGATACATTTGACTTTTGACTGTAATTTATATTTTTTTCTTACAAGAATCAGCAAGTTCATTCTTTATACAGACAGTCAAGAGGTTCAAAGTGAGAATAGTACAGGGAGTTTTGTGTAATTGTACCATGATGGAGAACCTCGAGAAGTACAATCATAGAAATAAAAAGAAATAAAAAGGAGAATTTTGAAAATAATATAGATACGATAAGTATCAAAAAATGAAAAATATATAAATAACCCGTCATGTTATACAACAAAAACTTGAGGATTCATCTTCAACATAGGAATATTTCGGCGCTGGAACATACCTAGCTGATGGCAGAGGAGTGGCATCGGAGTAGTAGTTTGCGTTGTAGGAAGAATCCGGTAATGGTCTCTGATGTGTATCCGGGTTCTTGATCGAACCATGTTTAGGGTACCTATAGGGTTCATCTGAGATTTTCCCGTACAATATCTGCATGTTGTCTGATTTTTGCTAGGGCACTTAGAATTAGATTTGGATCTTTCTTGCCTGATATTTTTGCTTCTTCAAAAATCGCAAGAATACGATATTGTGACGAGTAGTGTAAAAGTGAGTTGAGATCGTTCTCAAGAACGTGTTATTCTCTATTGACCTAATCAATCCTATTAATTACTTGAATTGATGGGAAAATCTAACAGGGAATGATTTTTACTAAACTACTTTTTAAACTTATAATTACTTTAAGTGAAGATTTGAGAAAAAAACTTGATAATTTAAAAGCATTAGGACCCACGAATTCACCTTATAAGTTCTTACGTGTTAACTTCGCCTATTGAGTTATGACAATTTATTTTCAATTGTTTTGGCGACAGAAATTATCTAAATTATATGATAATCTTTCTCATGTAAAATCAAATCTACTTAATAAGTAAAATTTCTATATTCTTACGTAAATTTAACCTATCCAAGTGTATTCAAGAACTACAAATTCCAATCAAGATTGCACAAATTAATTATAGAAGCATAACTATATCTCCTATGTAAATTTATGATTTTTATCGTTTGGTGTTTACATCTTTGTTTCGACAAAAATTCACACAAAAAAAAAAAAAATAATAATAATAATAATAATAATAAATGAAATGAAATATACTGGACTAATTCTGGTTAACAATTTGGGCGTTGTTAAAATTTGGACCATTGATTTTAAAAACAATTTTTGAAATGGATGAATGTGATATTATCAAATGTAAGTTGTCAATAAAGATTGTCAAATAAAATTTTACAAGTAGCACGATTGTAAGTAAAAATATTCTATTATAAAAATTCCAAATAAATAGTATGTGACCTTATTAAAAAGTGATAGAGTAAGTCACTTTATAATGCAAAACAAAACTTTCATAATTCATATTTGCATTTTCATAAACACCTTACATATATGCATTTCTCTAATTGATTCATTTCATATATTAAATGAGAACAATTATCGCAAAAAATAATGTTATTTATTATTATTATGATGGAACATTGGTAATGTGTTAATACATTATTCATCACATTTCTCTCTCATAAAAATTGAAATGTTCAATCTCATTATTCCGTATAAACTACTATATCACCCATATTCCATCATCATAATGAAAAATAATATTATTTTATCGAAAATGTGAATTTCATGCAGTTAAAAATGGGAATTTTCACATGTACTAACACAAAGATATTTCAGATTTATCAATTTCATAGTAAAAATATATCAGCGATTCAAATATATACAAAACTTTCATAAATGTGTGAAATTAGATAAAAATTACTTTTCTTTTACTGAATAAACATGAAAATTACTATTGAACAATCAAACAAAATCTGAATTATTTGAATCAAATTCAAAAATTACTAACATGCAGGATTGCTGTTAATTATTGCTGATTTTGATTAACACGCGCGCGCGCGCACACACAAATGCCTCTGAAAAATATAGCTAAAGGAGCCTTTAATTGTTGGTTTGTTCACTGGCAAGAAATTTTGGTTTGATTTTGATTGTTGATGAACCATGTTTCCATTTTTAGGGCTTCTTCTTCACTTTTCTGTTTACGGCATGATTATTTTTTTATTATTATCCTACATAAATAAAATAGTGAGTTTTCTTTTCACTATTCATAAGCCGTTTGGCCACCAAAGCCTAGCAGAGTTGGTTGAGCCGCATTAACCGAGCTATTTTTTTTTTAACGTTTGATTCAATATTTTAAGTCACAAATATTCGTTTTAAGGGATTTAAAATTTGTTAGAAATGTTGAAGTGCGACCATGACAATTATATGATTGATAAATTTTAAATATCAAAAATAATTTTACATTAATTGTGAAACGTAAAGTTGTGATTGTTTATGTTTCTTTTCAATTCCAACTTCATTCCAATGTCCCTTTTTCGAACTTTATTTTCTTACAATTTTTCGTTTGATTCGATATTTCATAATATGAATATCTATTTGGATCGATTAAACATTTTTTTTTAAAAAAAAAAAACTTAAACTGCAATAATAATAAATATATTGTCGATTAAGTTTAAACATAAAAATAAATTATTAAACGTAAAATCATAATCGTTAATTTTTCTTTTCTACCCCATCCTTAACCCCATAATCACAAATTTCTCTCAATTTCATTTTTCTTCAGTTTTTACGATTAAAAATAGTAAATTTATGAAGTCAAAATGGATGTTAAAGTAATTCAATGATTTTCAGAAGAATCCTCATACATCATGCAGTGCTGGTAAACAAACATCTTTTATGAAGTGGATTATTTTGGTTTTTTTAAAAAAAAAATAGATTTAATGTACAGTGTCATTAGAACATGCTGAAAAGATATTCGACGGAATTTATGAAGTTAGGTGATCGTTTGTCATTCTTTTTGCCTCTATCATGGAAGTTTTCATTGCATTGTAGTTTTAATACTGATAGAGACCATTAATTTGTTCTAAATTCTACACTGTATTACAATTATTTAATTAGGCATGACTACATACATCTTACATAGGGTCTTGGTAAATAAATTAAATACTGGTGCAAATGATATATGTAATTGAAGATTCTATGAGTACGAGATGAATGAGACATAATGTCTTAGCTCAATAGGTAGAAAAATGAGGGTTATGTTGAAATTCATTATTTCTTTAACAGTGTATCAACATCTAATTATCTATGTCCTGTTTTTTTTTAAAAAGAACATGGAGACATTCAAACGCAAAGTCTAGAAAATAAGTTTTGAATCAAATCTCTTAATATTATTTTTGTTACCTATCATCATTTCAAGTGTTTTAAGTTTAATGTAACTAAGCTATCAGACGATTTTTTTTTTTTTTTTATATTTACGCTGTCATATAGCCAACTATACTATGTCACGTACATTGCAGATCGTCTTACTAGTTAACGTATAAAATATGTCCATAAGGTGTAATTTGATATATTTATTTTCAACCCATATTTTATATTTTACTGTCAAATAAGGCCGACTTTTGAGTATATTTGTGTAAGTTGTCCAAGATTTCTTTGGTTACATATGTAGCCTAGTTAAAAAAAGTGCTGAGGTCCAGAAATTCTATTCCAATGAGGAAATAGCCCACAAAGCCCAACCCTAATTTTATGTTGACCAAAGCTATTCCTTAAATAATTAGGGAAAATTACCAAAAACCAGGCATTAAGTTTGTGCTTTTAAAAAAAATCAGGGTTTCACCTTTTTTTTACATTTATCAGGTTTTTTATCTTTTAAAAAAAATGTTTTTTATGATTTTAATTAAATAATTAATCATTTAAAACCCTAATTTCTCATTTCATTCCACACCCCTCCTAATCGTTACTTTCACTCTCCTCCTCCCATTCTCCTCCCTGTCGGAGTGTTGAGAGAAGCGTTCGACACTACTGTTACAGTACAGCAGCGTCGAACGCTGCTGTGAGCAGCCTTAAAGCAGCGTTCGACGCTACTGCCGACGTCAACGCTGCAGTGTCGAAACTGCTGTGAATCACAGCAGCGTTGCGACGTTATCGCATGGCAGATTTGAGTTGATGGTTGCTGTTGTGGCTGGTGGGTGGGTGGGTGGATTTTCTGCGAGTATGGCTGATGGGTGGGTGGATTTGCTGTGGGTGTGGCTGTGAACGGGGCGTGTGGTTGCTGCAGCTGTGGGTGTGGCTGTGGGAAGTTGTGTGGTGGATTTGTGTGTGTGTGTGTGTGTGTATGGCGGTCCGTGTGGTGGAATTGTTGTGGCAATGGTTGTGTGGTGTTATGTCGAGTCGACAGCAGTGGTGGTGTTTTTCTTGGTGTGGTGCTGAGGATGGCGATGAGATGGCTGTTTTTTGTTATTATTATGGCAGTGATTGGGGTAGTGTTGTGATGGGGTGACGATGGTGGTGCTGTTCAGGCAACGTAGTGGTTTGGGCGATGGTGGTTGGTGGTGTTTGTTGGTGGGTGTTGTAAGGATTAGGGTTGGCGGCAAATGGGATAAAGTATCTGTGACCAACCATTTGGTCATTCTATGATTTGTAATAGAATATTGTTGGTGTATTGGGATTGGGGGACGGGTGCGCTGATGGGTCGAAATGTTTGTGACCATCTATTTGGTCGATCCGTGACCCGTGATATGTGGCTATCCATTTGGTCGATCTGTGATCTCGAAATAATCCGTGACCTACAAAATTTTTGATTTGTGACCGAAAAAAAAAATTGTGACATAAAAATTTTAAATCTGTAACTTCGAAATAATCCGTGACCTATAAAATTTTTATATATGACTGGAGAACAGTTGTCAGAGTGCTCGTCGGTCACAGGAGTAGTCACTGAAATGTGAGGTGGGTTAATTATATTATATTACAGAATTTACAGTTAAATATTTAATTTAATATAATAATTGTGAAATATAATTAATTAATGCATGGAAAACCTGATTTTTGAAATTCTAAACTTTGGGGCTTATTTTTTATTTTGGGATTGATTTTTGAAATTCTAAACTTTGGGGCTTATTTTTTATTTTGATTGATAAAGCCTTAGTTGTAAATTTTTTCCAAATAATTATCCTAAAAAGCAAAAATGATTTTATCAAAGAAAGACCAAGTATTTTCAAGAAGAGGCCAAAAAAAAAAAAACCATTATTATTAGGATGAGTAACATAAATTATCCTAGGACCAAAACTTATCAATTTTACAGATAAAGCATCTTTATCGAGCTCGTAGATCTTAATCTCTTCCTCTACACCATAGACAGAAATTATATATAAGAAAATGATTAAACAAAAAAATACAGAGAGCTTAGGCATTTTTATGTTTCAATAATTTAGCCCTTGTTTGATGGAGATTAAAATCAAAATTTTAATAGAGTTTGATAAAAGTTGTGTCCCATGAAATGTGTGGTTGAAAAAGTTGTGTCCCATGGAATGTGTGAATAAAATTAATTATTGATTTTGACTTATGTTAAAATCTGAATTTTAATTTCTGAAAAACATGGGCTTAAGTCAATTGATGAGTTCACTTTGTAAAGTGAAAACACTGAACGAGACATTGCTGATCTAGCAATAAATGAATATACACCATAAATATTGTTGAGCACAATTTGAATAATTAATCTCATTCCTCGAGGAGGTTCTACCATGTGGAAACGCTAACCCAATATCGAATATTGGTAATAATATCAACTAAAAAGGCATGCACATATTTATTAATAGGAGATGGGACTAAACGAATGGTTGAGACAACAAACATCCATAATTCATGTAATAGGATAGCCTTTGGTAGAACCAAATTTGCCGAATCACTCAAGGTGGGATCTTGTTCTTCTTCCATTGCTCATCGCTATAATTTATTGAGCAACAAAAATAAACTGTTTAAAAATTAAAACTAATTCGTCTTATATGAAGTTAATAACCAAGATAATACAATGACAACAGCTTGGGACAAATTCAATCTTGCTTCATCTACAAACTTTTTAATTTCAATTATCGTTGTGCTTTTAAAAGTGAAAAGCATTATTTACTTTAAAAGTATCTTTTATAGTAATTTATTCAAGAGTAAGACCATGTTTGATACGCCAAATTTTTCAGAGAACTAGGAAAATATTTTCCACTTTTCACTTTTTTGGCTGTTTGATAGGCGAAATTTTCCACGAAAAATATTTTCCTTCTTTCCTCCACACGTGTGCATTTTTCGACTTTTTGATGACAAATTTTTCTCACCGCTTTGGTGGGAAAAAATTTTCCAGGCTGGCTGGAAATTTTTTTTTTTTTTTTTTTTGGCAATCGAAACAAATGTTAGAATCAATGGTAAAATTTTTTTCATTTTAATGGATAATTTTCATGAAAAATTAAGTCAAACGAACACTAAACTTTGATTTAAAAAATTGATTTTTTAGGAAACAAATTTTTTTTTTCCTTTTTTCCTTTTTTAACTTTTTTGCAATGGAAAAAAATTTTACAACCAAATTGTGGAAAAATTATCACTTTAACAAACACTTTCCATGTAAAATAAAGTCAAACGAATAGAAAATTTAAAACTTTTTTGGGTGAAAAACTATACCAATCAAACACACTTGAAATCATTTTCTCCGCAAAACATTTTTTAGGCAAATCTTTTCTCTGTAAAATATTTTCTTTCCATCCATTTTCGACTCTTGCAATCAAACGCACCCTAAATATAATATATGCTTGTTTGATGGATATTAAAATAGTTTTATTAGCAAATTTTAATAAAAGTTAATAAAATGTATAGTTGAAAATATGAGTTCAATGAAATGTATGATTAAAATTAATTGTAAAATTTGATTTAAATTAAAAGCAAGATTTTAATCCCTACCAAACATGGACTATTTCTCACAACATATATAAATGTTATGAATGACATTTATTTTAGCTATGAACTTTTTTATATTTCAGGGTAATTATATTTACACAACAATTTTCACTACGGATAATATTATCCATGGTGAAAACTACATATAATCTTTTTACGTGACATATATGATAATTTATTATTTGATGCATTAATGTGATAATTTTTTATTTTCTTATATATCAAATAAGAAACTATTATTTATATATCACGCAGAAGGACTACCGGTGGTCTTCACTATGAATAATATATTAAAACTATTTACATCACATTTTAAATACAATAAAAGTTCCTAAATTTTTGCTCATTTTGGCACTTGTGTCTTTTAACATTTTTTTTTTCGTAGCATTCATTTTCTTTAACTTCAATTACATAAGTAAATCTTGTCTCTAATGATGATTTTTATCCAAATATTCTTTAATGATGATTTTTATCCAAATATTCTCCAAACGTGAGTTAAAATGCGAGAGGTAAGTATTTTCACGCCTTCCTAACATATTTTTGCGTTAGAATCAATTTTCAATAAAATATGCAAAATATTTTAGGGTCAGGGTTAAAAATGTGGATAAAAAAAGTCAGGAATGTAAGTGCAAGAAAGAGCAAAGGTTGTGGACATTTATTGTCATTAAAATGTGGTGTAATAATAAAAACTGTAGTGTGAATATAAATAGAGGAAATTACAGCCTCACGGGTTTTTAATATACAATTTTCATAAATTCAAAATCAACTTTAATTTTACATAAATCAGGTTTTAACTAATAATTTTTAAATTAATTTTTATTTAAATCAATCCTACACAATTTCAAACCCTAATTCTCTCTCTCTCTCTCTCTCTCTCTCTCTCTCTCTCTCCCCCCCCCCCCCCCCCGACCCCCGACGCCGCCACCACCACCATTGGCACCACCTCGTTGGCACCTTAGCAGACAATCGGCACCAAAATTTACCTGCCTAAAGGCTGCAGCGCAATAAATCATCTTTTTCTTTTGCGCGATAGCTTCTGAATTGGGTTCGTCCTTGGAGGATGTAGTTGAGTTAGGCTACTGGAAGTTTATGTTTGATGAATTTGAATGATTATCTGATGTGGGCTTCTTGGATTTTGAAGGATTAGACAAATGATTCGATTGATGAAAATCAAGATTTTGGTACTGTAATCCATTTGGTATTATCAGTTGACTTTCTGATTTGCATCTCTTGTTGGGATTAGGCTTATTAACACTCGAAGAACTGGGTTGCAGTGGTTCTGTGTGTTTTGGCGTGGTGCGGTGGTTCGTGGTGGTTGTTGGGGGGGGGGGTGGTGGTGAGGTCATTTTCTGGTGGTGAGGTCATTTTCATTGGGAGCGGTGGTGGTAGTTGTTTGGGGGCGGGTAGTGTTGATGTTGGGGGCGACGACGACGATTTATGTGGTGTTGGTGTTGGAGGCGGTGGTGTGTTTCTGTGGTGTTGACGGCGGAGGTGATGGTGGTGTTGTGTTGGTTATGTTCACAAATAATTTGTTGATTATGACCAATAAATTGGTTGATATATGACTAATAAAGAATAAATTGTGACCAATAAATACTGTGTGACCTACAAATTTATTAATTTGTGACCAATGAAAGTAATTTTTGACCTATAATTTGATGTTTTGTGACCATAAAATAAGTTGTGTGATTTATAAATTTTTATTTGTGATCGTAAATTTTTTGAATTGTGATCAAATTGCATATATCTCGTGACATTTATATATTTATTAATAAAATATATAATTAATTAATTAATTCACAAATAAATTTTAATGATAACCTAATTTTTGAAATTTAAAACCTCTAACCTTAAATTTGAAATGATGATACCTAAAAACCTGATTTATGTATTGTTCCCGTATAAATAATTACCCTATATTTCAGCCTCATCGAAATAAATTTCTGAATCAGCCGTTGTCCCACATTTCATTCAGAATACACACTGTTTGCGAAACTATTGTGTTGTCACTGTTAGAACTGTACGAATCAAAACTGTGCTACTGGAAGAAAGGAGCAAATTCGGGAAATTAGGACTTGAAGGGTTTATAGGTGTTTGGTTCAGCTTGGCTACAAGGATCCTCAGGAGTCAGGACATGGAAGGAGATGCCTACGTTAACTCAGTGGTGGCAAAACTGTAAGAGCATGTTTACAGTATGAATGAAAAATGAAGAATTCAATTGGTAGCACAAAAAGGGATTGTCTTTCCAATTAAGCTACTTGTATAAAAACTGCTTTACACCTTTGTGGACAGATGATGGGGTGGCATCATTTTGTCCCTTGATTTGAACAAATGAAATTTAAATCAAGGGCCAAAATGCACGTCACCTCAACTTCTGTCAACAAAGGTGTAAAGAAAACTATACAAGGTGCGAAGTCTTTGTTTTTCTCAAAAGCTGGACAATCCTCGAAGTAAACCAGGGAAAATGAATTCTCGCGCGCTTCACAATCAACTATTTATACAGAGATCATCCTAAAAATAGCAGGGCAGCATTTTAAACACATAATTCCACCAGAAAGAACACTGCAGATTGGGATGCTTTACGAAATCCCACCCATAATATTGTTTCTTCCCAGCAAAAGCAGAATTACATACTTTAACTGCAGCGTCCACGGAAGTACTAAGAAATATAAATATGAAATATCAATTGTTCGGGGAACGTTTCAAAGATTAACTATACATACACAAGCATCTCAAAAACGAAGTGTATCTTTCCTTCTCTTGATGGTGCATATTGGACCTCTAGTTAATCCGATGTAGGACATGAAAGACAGATTAAACTAATTCATGTAGAAAATTTAAAGACAAGCATTTTGAAAGCTAAAGGTCCTCCTCCCCTCTTACATACCAAAACACAGTTAGCCCATGGCATACTTCTGTGTCCAGCTCCTTGCAGTGGTCTCATACTTGTTCCTGTCCGTCTTGTACATGTGAGCAATCTCAGGCACCAAAGGATCATCCGGATTTGGGTCCGTC
Organism: Fraxinus americana; assembly: GCA_035079005.1. Lineage (NCBI taxonomy): Eukaryota > Viridiplantae > Streptophyta > Magnoliopsida > Lamiales > Oleaceae > Fraxinus > Fraxinus americana. The sequence continues at coordinate 244,288 of JAVHZT010000091.1, read as the reverse complement.
AACAACGAACAAATAGAAAGCAACACCTAAATTTGGGAATCATAAAATATTTCAACTTCCTTGCATTTGTAATTGGAAAGTCTCGAGGAACGCAATTAAGCAATGATCTATTCAGTGATTACATTTTCATAAATGTTGAGGGTACAATTAGAACATAAACAATTAGTTAAATTTCCAGGGTGATTGTGCCATAACTTTCACAACTAGCATCACACCATTTTTCCTTGTAATATTTCTCAACTAGCTGGTTTGATTCAAGAAATAGGCTATTTGCCGAAGGGAATACGAACCTTGGAAATAGTTAGGGCAGGGCTCCATTGCTCTTTCAATATGTCAAGGCATATGCTTCCATTGCTATTAATATTCGGGTGGAAAACTTTTGTCCTAAAAGCAACCTGCAAAACTCATCATGATGAATGTATAAGAAACCCATATTGGTGTTGTCTATTACCAAAAAGAAAAGGCAAAAAATCCAAATGTGCAGGACAACTAGAGCATTGAAACACCTTAGGTGGCTTGAAAGGGTAATCTGGAGGGAAATGGATAGTGACTAGGAAAACCCCACCGGTATATGGACTATCTGGAGGACCCATGATTGTGGCTTGCCAATGAAACATGTCCTCAGCAACAGGACCTGAAATATGCACAAATTGAGAGAGCAAATGAGTAAAAGAAAATTAGAATCTAGAGCACCTGCATCACAAAATCCCTAAGTTTGAGGGTGTGCATCCTCATGAAAAAGTTCAAAGAAATAAACTATAAAGTTCCAAATTATAAGGAATTCGCACACAACTAGCACAATACATAACCTATAGGGTGTAAAACTGCAATGGATCATCAATTCTCAATAAGAATATTTACCAACTTTAAGTATGAAAAATGAAAGTACAAAACAATGGAACACTTTGGTTGTGTAAACATTTATCGAAACATGGCCATGTGGCTCAGCAGGTGGCCTATTTTCCGGGTTGCACATATAAAGGCAGGATTAGTTCCACAAATCTCAGGACTCAAAATCCTAAGGTCTATAAAGCTTTTGAACATTATCTAGAAAAGTGATCTTTCAATCACATTTCAACTATTTATCAACAAATGACCAGATCCAGATAAAGTAGTAATAATAAAACTGAGTTGGGATTAATTTTTAAAAACCTCATTTTCTGATGTTCTACTCCCTGTGATTGCTTTTCAAAATTGAAAACTCCAATTGTAAAATAAATCATGGATGATCAAAATCATCTAGAACGAGGAATAAAGTATTTCACCTATTGCAACAAAAAAAACAACTATCTCATTATAATAAAGCTCTACTCTAACAAAACTCACACTAAATAGTCCACATCTGCTTTAAGAAAATCAACCAAATACAAGCTGAATATCGAAATCAAGAACAATCATAAGCAAATAGAAAACTTTCTTCTTTAAAAAAAATTAAGAAAAAAGAAAATTTCCTTTTCTTCTTTCCAATTTTTTTTTTTTTTTGGGTTCATGAAATGTTGGTACTATACCAGCGCTGCAAGAGGTAGGAGGATCCTTCTGAAGATCCTTGAGCTCCTTCAAGATCCGCTTTGAAGCCATCTGCGGTTCCTATTATTCACCACAAAAAATCCAGATCCACCTCAAAAGCATTAAGATTTTTTTAACACCAAAAATAATTTATGAAAGAAAAAACCCAACCCATCAAAAACACTCCACAAAAACATACAGATATGGATCGAAACTCGAAAGAGTCTGAAAATTGAAATTTTACCTCAAAAAAATTTGATCCACCTGCTGGGTTTTCTAGAGGTAATCTGAGGAGGGTAAGGAAACTTTATTACGCTTTGGTATGATTAAAATAGCACAGAAAATGGAATTTACATGAAGAAATGAGTTTTTATAGGCGGAGATTCTAAAACGGAGTCCAATGGATTGTGATTGGAGAAGAAGATTCTTGTTTTGTATTTTATGAGGAAAAAAATTAACTTTTGGTCCCTAAATCACTATTCAAGTAGTAAGTTAGTCCTCATCATTCTCAACATTTCAATATAAACCAATTCGAGCATCGACCAAGAAATAATAAAGGATCAAGAGTCAGATAATTAAATTCGAATCATGGTTGAGCTAACTGTAAAGATATTTAAAGAATAAAAATAAAGGAACTTGTTGACCCCATTTTTTGGTTATGTGGACAACAGATGTCGGACATATTCACGTCCATGCAAGCAAATTTCGATACGTTTTTGATCGGAGATCCGAATGGGGAAAGGATTACGCTTATGAATGTGGAAAATGCTTTACAACGCAAAATAAAAATGTTTGAGCACCAATAATATGAACAAAGATAATTGTACATAAATAAACAATTACAAACAACTCTACCAAAATGACTTTAACTCGTGTAAATAGATAGGTTATAAGAAAGAGAGAAGACTGTATATTTTTTTGAGTGTAAAGAGTTGCATTATTCCTTAATGAATTATAAGAGATGCTTATATATTGATTTCTGACCCACGTGGTAATTGTTAGATTAAGACCACATGACCCCATCTCCAAGGTCGGAGTCTCCCATCACTCCGTCTGCTATACAATTAATATATTGATAACAAATCAACCGCCCTACATTCTTGGTTGACAATCCTGACATTTATCAATTAAACATTATATCAATCATTTCGAAAGATTGTCCACGGATCACTTGAAAGACAAATGGTGCTTTGGCCAAAGAGAGCTTCAGATAGAGATAGGAGTTCGGCCACATAAGAGCCTCGGAATATGGAGATGAACTTCTTCTTTAATTTCTTTATTTTGACAATTGGGTCTTTGTTGATTTAGTCAGACTTAAAACTCTCATCTCTACGTGGACTATGACATGGTCTTCAATTAGAGTATCGGTAGCGAGGCGTAACAAAACCATTTAAATATATATATATATATATATATATATATATATATATATATATATATATATATATATATATATATATATATAGTTGGACCAATTCGGTTGGTTCCAGTTTTGACAAAATCAACCTTGTTTGGTTTAATAAAAAAGTTTATAAAATTTAAGTTAAAATCAATCATTAATTTTAACATCTTACTTAGGTCTTGTATGGAAGGGATTAAAATCGGATTAAAATTGAAAATATAGTCGTTATTGTTGATTTTTATTAGACGAGTGAGACCCAATAACGGCCATATTTTCAATTTTAATTGTATTTTAATCCCTCCCGAACGAGGCATTAAAATGATTTACAATTTTTATTAACTTTTAACTATATTTTTCCGATGTACTGAAAATATGGTTTATAGCAAAATTAAATAGGGGCTTGATCTTAACCATTCCAAGTTTTTTTTTTTTAACTTCACGTGACTTTTATCAGTCAAAATTTATAAAATCGGAATTTGTTTTCTAACACGAGCATGTGCCTGCAAACTTAAATTTAATCATATTTTGATGTACAAGGAGAATAATCCATTGTCAGAAGTATTACACAAATTTAATCATATTTTGAATGGTATATGCTATGGATGTTGATTTGAAACTATATAATGAAAAAAAAAATTTGAGGATTAACTTATTTCTTGAGCAATAAGTTAAAGACCAATAGTGAAATTTACTTTATCCTTTTATTATTATTATTTGAATTAACGAAAGGGGTCAATTATTACACTTTTATTCTTGTGGGCTCCACTTGGGGACATTTACGGATTTACCCTTTCGGCCGAAAGCAAATACATTGAATGGGGATTAAATAATATTCTCAAAGAACCTTTCATAAGTCAAAATTTAACCACTGGTCCTGAAACTATTATTCATGTTACAATCAATGTTTTAAAAACATCGATAAGGATAAAGTACTTGGTCAAATGTCAAAGTCAAGTTGAGGTGGGACTAGTAATAACATAAAAATTTGACAAATAAGATTTATTAAAAGCTAAATATATTCAAACCATAGTATTATTACTTAAAACCATATGAAATGTTCATAATTTCACATTTGTGTCTCAATTTTTTTTTTCTTATTCAAAAATTAACGTAAATTGATTGTGATTATGAATTTTTTTTTTTTCCAAAATTTTCTTTAAAATATAGCAAAATGACTCATTTGTCCATTATATTTTTGAATAAACAAAAGAGATAGTAATGCAAAGATTCTTGTGAATATCTGAACCTTATTTTAAAACAGGTTAATAATATTTTTGGACGAAAATCACGATTAAGGATAATATTTTCAGATTAATGAAATGTCAAAAATAAGAATGTAATGAAGAAAAAAGTTAATGACACGATCGTAATAATGAGTAAAGGTTAACAATCTATATAAAATAGTGTACTTTAAAAAAAAAAAAAAAAAAAACTGGTGTGTGAATATAACCACCTTTTATTAAAATGAATACTTAAGGAATAAATAGAAATGATATGCGGTGAGATAAAATATACCCACTGCTCATATCGAATAATGTTTCTTGTACATCACCCCTTACACAAGGGGTGACATAATGGCCAAGTGACGCCTCCTCCATAAAGGTTAACAATCTATATAAAATAGTGTACTTTAAAAAAAAAAAAAACTGGTGTGTGAATATAACCACCTTTTATTAAAATGAATACTTAAGGAATAAATAGAAATGATATGCGGTGAGATAAAATATACCCACTGCTCATATCGAATAATGTTTCTTGTACATCACCCCTTACACAAGGGGTGACATAATGGCCAAGTGACGCCTCCTCCATAAAGGTTAACAATCTATATAAAATAGTGTACTTTAAAAAAAAAAAAAACTGGTGTGTGAATATAACCACCTTTTATTAAAATGAATACTTATGGAATAAACAGAAATGATATGTGGTGAGATAAAATATGCCCACTGCTCATGTTGAATAATGTTTCTTGTACATCACTCCTTACACAAGGGGTGACATAATGGCCAAGTGGCGCCTCCTCATTGGAGGGGCGTCACAAGGGGTGACATAATGGCCAAGTGGCGCCTCCTCATTGGAGGGGCGTCACAAGGGGTGACATAATGGCCAAGTGGCGCTTCTCTAATGAGGAGGTGCCACTTGACCATTATGTCACCCCTTGTGTAAGGGGTGATGTACCCCTAGCAAGACCGGCTCATGTCAGCGATCATGACTACAATTTTTTGACAATATAACGTTGAATTGTCAAAAATTATAGATTCACATTAGCAATGGATTTCCCGAGGAATAAAATTAACTTTTATTTATGATATGAATAACTTTTTGCAGTTTAGGCAAACATGTGAAATGAGCTGGATGTTGCTTGCATGGACTGGCGTTGGATAGGCAAGTGGGAGGGGGCGGCTTCGTGTTTTTTGTGCTGGTTAGACTTTTAGAACGCGTTTTAAAAGGTTTCTGTCAAGTTGGTTGGCTTGCCTGCAGTTTCTACATGTCGACAATCATGAGTTGTCAATTCTACCATTAAATGTTAAAAAATATGAAAATAGCTAATTCAGATTTTAATTTAAATTAAGTCAACAATTAATTTTAACAACATATTTTATGTGATTCATAACTTTTTAACCATACATATCATCAAATTTTATCAAAATTTACTAAATAACTCATCAGTTATTTAAACAACGAAAAAGATAATTATGAAAGAGATATTCATTTTTGACCAACGATATAGGTTCGCCACTGAGAACATATTAATAAAATATTGGAGGTATCGCCCTCCTTTAAGCTAAAAAATAAAAAAAAATCTAAGTATAATCTTTATAGAACAATTTCTCAAGACAGAATAATGCATATCACAAACGTGAGGCATTCACCTAGCTGATATGCGAAGAACACGTCCTGCCCTACTCAACATTTAAATTTAAGAGTATGTTGAATTCTTACTTCTAAACCATCATTTAGCCCATGTTAGGGCTCTATTTTTATAAAAAATCATTTTTTTAACACTCATTTTTAACCATAAATTTTTCTATAAAACAATTTTATACGTAAATCGAAAACTTTTCGTTATTTTTTAACTACACATTCTCTAACTTTTTACTATTCCAAAATGCAGTTTCTTGAAAAAATGGAGCCCAAACAAGGACTCAATTTGCCCTACTTGACATGAATGAGAAGTCGGAGGGAAAGATTTTTTAGGCAATTCGTTTCTTAAAAAAAAAAAAATTCTTTATGATAGTAAAATGCTGTATTTTGCTAATATTTGTGGGGAAGATAAGTGTTAGGATGGTATAATTGAAAATTACATCCATATCTACTTTTCAACCTATCAATTCCAAAATTACAATCACACCGACATCACCACAATTGCCATTTGTTTATTTCAATCACAAACTCTAATTTATTCTTTTCCCCATTCCCCAAGTTACAATCACACCGACATCACCACAATTGCCATTTGTCACCATCGCCCACCTCATCACCATGCCGTCGTCGCCACCATCACGAGGACAACTTAAGCAGCTATGATGCGCTGTTATACTCCTTCGAGGGAAATAGAAAGTATACATTTTATTTTATCTTTAATATTTTCATCCTCTTGGGATTTAGTAGCTACTCAACTCTCAATGTCGTGCTTTATTAATTGCTTAAAATCTTGGCTTGGTCTTCTTATTTGATATCTCAAAATATTTCTTTTGAAGTCTTTGCTTGGTCATTTGATGTATCAAACTAGGATTAATTTAGTGACATGATTGGTGTACTCGATCAAATCAACTATACTTTCTTTTCTATTCATTTTTTGGTGCTAGCCATCCAGCCGAACAAGACTGGAACTTCCAGCCAGCAGGAAATGTTGAAAGTGCATAGCAATAAATTCCCACCCATCGAGAGCATCTTTAATAACTCTGTTTATGTTCAAAAATATATTGCATCATGTTCATAAATAAACTACATGTTCACAAGCAAAAGTTAAACACTGCTTCATCTTCAGAAGTATAGATTACAATGTACTGCAAAAAAATTGTCCACTGCTTCATCGTGTCTAATTACAAGCAAAAACTATACAGATGATTGAGACGATTCCGTCTCATCTATGCTCTACAACTCATCCACCAGCACTTCAAAATGAACTTCATCGGTATGAGCAAACGACTGTCCGACTTCATTATTGTGTAAGGTGGCAGCAGGACCTGATGTAAGACTCCCTGTGTGCGTTTCTCTCGCCACCATGGGGTAAGGCATGAACTGGAAGCCTCGTTCTTCAACTGGATTTTGGGTCGACGATGATCCCTTCCCTCTGGCGGCGACCATTTTGCCCTATAAAACATAAAACAAATCAAAACTCAGCATGAGAAATCGATCCCAATATACGGTTTCAAACATACAGGCGACATGCATATAACTTTGAAGAATGAACAGGCAAAGACATTCAAAACTATCTACAAGTCCTCATCTGTTGATCATCCAATATTCATAACCAATTAAACCAACCTCTTCCAGGTATCTCTCCCTCTCCCTCCTCCAGCTTCGTTTAAAGCACAAACAGGGAGAATCTTTTTTTAGGAAGCCATAAACTGATAACGAAGAGAAAAGTAAGGGCAGTGTTCGGTTTAAAAAACCACTAGCCTATTAAACAATGCAAAAAGAAAAAGAAAAAGAGGCTAGGGTTTTATTGATTCTGCATAATGTAATTGAATGAATAAAACCTAGATATAAAGAGACTATATATAGTCTAAAATAAAGAAAACTGAAAAGAATATTCTACCCTTAATAAATAATAAAAACAAAATAATCATATATTTCTTAACATCTCCCCTCAAACTCACGATGCAGCAGCTACAAGTATCGAGAGTTTGCCAACTAGAAAATGAAAACGAGAAATAGAATGCGACTTGGTAAAGAAATCTGCAAGCTGCAAAGAAGAAGAACAAATGGCAAAGTAATTGTGCCATGCTTGAGATGATGACGAGTAAGGTGACAATCGATCTCAATGTGCTTAGTTCGTTCATGAAAAATCGAGTTGTGAGCAATTTGAATGGAACTCTGATTATCACAATACATAGGAGTGGGATGTGAAAGAAAAACTCTCATATCTGCAAGTAACCAATGTAACCAAACAATTTCTTTGGTAGTGGATGACACAGCACGATATTCTGCTTCGGTTGAAGATTGAGACACAATATATTGCTTCTTGCTCTTTCAAAAAATAAGAGAATCACCCAAAAAGATATAGAAGCCAGTAACAGACTTACGATCTGTGGGATCACTGCCATGATCAGCATCAGAGTATGCACGCAGCTCCAAGGAAGAAATCACAACAGAAAATTTCTCAAACCAAGTACGAGGTGCTTGTTTGAGACCATACAACGCCTTCTTGAGCTTGCAAACATACCCAAAATCATGTGGAACACCAGGAGGGGGAGCCATATAAACTTCTTCTTGAAGATCTCCATTTAAGAAGCCATTTTTAACATCAAGTTGAGAGATACGCCACTGACGACTCGAAGCTATTGCAATAAGAGTACGAATAGTAGTCATTTTTGCAACAGGAGCAAATGTCTCCTCATAATCCATACCATACTGTTGAGAGTACCCTTTTGCAACCAACCTAGATTTGTGTAGCTCAATTGATCCACCAGAATTCATCTTGATCTTATACACCCGACGACAATCAACAATACTCTTACCAGGAGGTAGAGGAACCAAATCCCAAGTACCAGTCTTATGCAAAGCAGAAAGTTCCTCATCCATAGCTTGCTGCCAAAGAGGATCAAGAATTGCCTCTTTATAGGAAGACGGCTCAGAAAGACAATGAATAGAAGCTAAAAAGGAAGTAAAAGATGAAGAATAACAAGAATAAACAAAATCTGGTAACTTTGTAGAATTACGAATGTGTATGGATTGACGTAGATGTGGATCCATAGTCTCAGACGGAGCTTGAGGGACCATAGGAGAAGAGGGAGCTTCAGGTGTGCCGGAGAGTAAAGTGTCAGTACATGCAGAATGATCAGTATTTGAAGTGCTAAGAACTTGAGATGACAAACTATCAGAATCAGTAGAAAAAAGATCTATACGAATAAGATCAGATCTAGTCAAACTATGAGTAGTTGATGGAATAGAAAAGAAATGTATATGCTCGAGAAACACAACATGACGAAACACATAAAGTTTCTGAGTTATTGGATTAAAACAATGATACTCCTTTTGACTTTCACCATAACCAAGAAAGACACAAATAGCATATCGAGATGACAACTTGCTGCGTTCTACATGAGGACGAAGAACGAAACAAGTACAACCAAAAACTCTAAAGAAAGAATAATCAGGGGCATACCCATACAACTTTTCGAAAGGAGAAAAACCTGAAATATGAGAAGATGGAATTGTATTAATCAAACTTACAGCAGTAAGAACAGCTTCACCCCAATACACACTAGGAACTGAAGTAGACAACAAGAGAGAACGAGCAGTTTCAACAATGTGTCTATGTTTTCTTTCAGCAACACCATTTTGCTCAGGAGTATCTGTACACGAAATTTGGTGAATAGTTCCATCTAAGGCAAGCAGTTCACAAAATTTTTTAGAAGTGTATTCCCCACCTAAATCAAACCTAAAACATTTGATAACAGCAGAATATTGAGTTTTGACAAGAGCACGAGATGTTCTGTATATCTCAAAGAATTCAGAATGATGTTTCATTAAATAAACCCAACAATAACGAGTATGATCATCAATAAAAGAAACATAATATCGGGACCCTCCTTTTGTGGCAACAGGAGAAGGCCCCCATACATCAGAATGAATCAAATCAAATGGAGAGGAAGAAACGTAAATACTTCGATTAAAAGGTAAAGTTGAAAATTTTGCCAGTTTACATCCACTACAATCTGAAATATCATAAGGTTGCAAATTTCCTAATGCCCCTGTAGAAGCCAAATATCTCAAACGAGAAGACGAAACATGACCTAGGCGAGAATGCCATAAATAAAAACTAGAAGAAGGACTCAAACGAAAAGAAGATAAATCAACACTAGTAGTAGCAGCAGCAACTGGTACTTTTAACTCATCCAAAACATATAGTCCCCCCTTCCTACGGCCTGTCCCAATCAGCTTCTGAGACTGGAGATCCTGCACATAACAAGAAGAAGAGGAAAATGTGACTAAATTACCAGAATCACATAATTGACCAACAAAAGCAAGATTTAATTTGAGTTTCGGAATATGATAAACATTAGGGAGAGACAAGTGAGGTGTGACAACACAACCAACACCTGCTAAAGGCATAGGAGTGTCATCAGCAGTCATGACAGGAATACAAGACAAATGAGACACGGAAGCAAAGGATGAAGAATCTGGAGACATATGATGTGAAGCACCAGAATCCAATACCTAAACAGAATGTGACATACCTGAAAAACTATGAGGCAACTGACTTACAGAAGCAGACATAGCTTGTGGCTGTAAGGAGTGAAACTTCTGAAATTGCTCAGCCAGAGTACCGAGATCTGTGAAAGGACTCGATGAAGTTACCGCTGCAGTATTGAACTGTGATGGTCTATAACCCTGAGGTGGTCTACGATCATTCGATTGTGATTGATTGCCAAGCTTCCAAGCTTGGAATTGCTGCACGGTTCGATTCTGCTGTCTCAACTTAGGACACTGAGCCTTCCAATGACCTTTCTCCTTACAGAAACTGCACTCATCATGGGCAGCCCTTGTGTGAAACATATTATGATTATTAGACGGTGACTTAGAAGGCATTGCTAACACAGAAGGATTAGGAGTAGAAAGAATTCCCTTTTCAGAATAAGACTTAAGACGTATTTCTTTAGCCAATAACTCACTGACAACTGAATCAACAGAAGGAAGTGGAGAACGATGCAAAATTTAACCTCGAAGTCCTTCAAAATCACTGCGAAGTGCCGTTAGAAACTGTACCAACCGTTGCTGCTCTCTATGAACAATATATGCATTGCACGCCTTTAATTCTGCCGATTCTGTAAGAGCCAATTGATCCCAAAGATCTGTTATAGTAGAATAAAACTCCTGTTGGCCATTTTAGTGCAACATACTTAAGTTCGATGGCCATTGGGAAGCTTCGTGAAGGTGTAAAGTGGGAAACATTTAACTCAATGTAGATGGCATTATTGATTTTTGTAACATCCGATCAAACAAACGGGTTGCGGCCACGTGTCATCGGGTCCCGTCGATTCTCTCAAACCACAGCCCATATCGCCTCCACGAGCCACCGTCCACAAATGTCGAGGTACCTATCGAGCCGGCGGGTCCAAATCGAGTCTGCTGGCTACGACGATGAAAATGGCCGCGCCTCCGAAACCCCAGATAAAGACGACGCCAATGGAAGTGGTAGCATGAAACTACGGCCATTGGATAGTAACGTGACGGAGGATCAAGAGCCGTTTATGGGTGTCAAAGTCCGGAGAAAAACCTCTCGCCTTCGGGATTATTTGGGTGATTATATCGATGTGCCTTCCAGACCACGCCTCATGAAAATTCTCGAAAAACAAGGTTCTGTTTTAAGTATTTTAAATTTCTAATGTGTAATAGAGTAATGGTTTCGGTTATGTGTTTACTTTATTTGATTTGATATTTATTGATTAATATTTCGTGATTTTGAATTAAACAAAATGCTTCTTCAGAAGTTTATAGTTTTTATTTTTGTTAGTATTATGTTATTTGGAGTATAGGATTGGGTATTCAAATTGGTAAGGTTTAGGGGGTTTATCTCTCGTATTAAAAATTTTAGTATCAGCAGAAATACTATGATCTGTGGTTTAGGAGTTTAAACGCTATAAAACTTCTTTATTCAAAATAACAGTTTTCACCAAATATTAAAACTTTGAAATGAAGAGAGAAAAATAAACATTGCTAATTTTATGAAAAGGGAGATGTCACGGAAATACCTTGAAAGGTTGATGCTTTGTAAAAGAAATAGAGAAGCTTCAGACTGGAACAAGTGGAGATGACAACAATTGTCGAGTTTGAATGTGTGAGTATGCATGTAGTCATTTGCCTAAAAATTCTGTCTTGCAGTTGCCGATATTCTTGTTGCCACAGTGACGTCTATTACTAGTCATTTTTTCGTCCAAGTTACTGATGCGAACTGGTATATTTTACCTGAGAATAATGTGTTCACGTCTGTACGGGGAAGAATCATGATGACAGTTGTATACATGCTGTTGAATGAATGGTGCAGTTTAAGTCTATTTGTTGTTTGAAGCTATACATTCTGCTTGCATACTGGGAAAGAATTATGTTGTTTTACACAATGATCCTCCTACAGTCTCTTTTTTTTCTTGATTATGTTGTAGATGTTTCTCTGCCTGTGTTATCTTATCTATTAAATAGGTATTCCCATTCTCTTTTTACAGGTGATAGAAAAGTTCTCTTTGCGGATAAACTATTAAAATTTACTAGCTCAGGGAAGATGAAACGGCGGATACTTCTAATTACTGATTTTGCCATCTACATTGTGGACCCAGACACTGATGCACTCAAAAGAAGGATTGCCCTGGCTGCTGTTGAGAAGCTTTCTTTAAGTGAACTGAGTGACAATTTCTTTGCCATTATTATTCCCACTGAATATGATCTACTCATGGCTAGTACTCGAAAGACTGAAATTGTAACTGTCTTAGTAGATGCTACCAAGAGTGCATCAGACTATGAACTCGAGGTATCTCTGTCTAACAGGTAATCTGGATTCCTATATCTTCTGATCTTACTATTTTGAAGTTCAGTTCGTTCTTTTTCACATTTTTATATCATGGCTACATGGACTATAAAATCTTTCCCTGCCCCTTCCAATGGGTTTCTAAGATAAAAATTCTTTATTGGCCCATAAACTGACCTAGGGAAATCCGTGTACTCAATGTGATTATCCTTTCTTACTTAGCATATGGAGCATGGTTTTGTCTTCTTATGATTCATCAATCAGATAGATGAACACTTTGAAAGAACTTTTGAAGGAACAAGTGATCCCTTCTCTCACTAGGACATACTCTGCGTCGATAGTTCCTTTGATCAAGTGCTATAAAACTTTTTGGGATCGGTACTCCTCTTATCGGTTTTAATAGTTTCTGTCTGTTTAAAGCATTCAGAGATTTCTATATAATTTTTCATCTCACTATTATGCATGTCTCTACCGATGAAAGAAATGCTTTTTCTTGGATACAAGATACTTGCTGCTTTCACTCCACATGCTGCAAATCTTGGCTCAAAACAGCAAGTATGATAATATTATTTTGCCTATTCAATAAGAAGGATTAACTTATTTTTACTTATTCATTCATCAAGTCTAAATAGAAACAACATATCACTAGCATAGGATCATGTAATGGAAAATTTGTACTTACAGCTAAGTGCCACTCATGTTGTTATCACTTATCAATCATCACCATATTTAATTTTCGCTGTCTGTGTGTATGCATGTCCAAGACTAGAAATTTGTTTAATTGTAGCTGTGTAAGACATTGCATTAAAATGCACCCTCATCTAGAAAATAAAAGAGTAAAAAATAAAGCTTTCACCTGCTTTTCTGTCATGACTTTGTTTAATTGCAGTCAATTCCATGTTTGCAGGTTTGAGTATCATGCAGGTGCTGAGGTAGTGAAGGAAATTCAGTTTGAGGAAGTTGAAGGTTGATTACTTTTTTACAAGAAATTATGTATTTCATGACTTACAGTTTTCGAGTACATAAGGAGAAAATATGATTTATAGGTTGGCTAAAGTCAAGAACTGAACACTAGATATCTCGTTGTGTCAAGTACATTAAGATCAAGAACTCAGGTGGGGATATTAAGGCTCTGATTTAGCCCATTTTTTTGTGAAAAATGAGTTTCATGATAGTTATTTTTTTTGGAGAATATGTGGTTAAAAAGTTGGAAAAAGTTTTGGGTTTACGCACAAAATTATTTTATTGGGAGTGTGTGGTTGAAAATGAGTTTGGAGAAAAAAATGAGTTTTTAGGAAATAAGGCTCAAACAGGGGCTAAAGAGGAGTGGCTATGTAGTTTTGGAACTCATTGGGTAAGTAGTGTTTGGGCCTATTAAGCAACGGCTTTTAGTTGTAAATATTGGGAAAGTTGACAGAATTATTATTGATGATAGCTGGGAAATGTTGAAGAAGGCAACCTAAACTAAGATGGAATGAGGCAATTAGAAATGATTTTAGCTTTTCTAGTATAGTTTGGAGAGGTTTGTTAGAGTAGACCGGAAGATCTTGTTGAGCCGAGTAGAGTATACCTCAGGCTTTGGTGCATTTCATTTCTGCATTATTTTTTTGATTGTGGATTTTTTTTTTATTTCTTTATTTGTATGTAGGTGGGGTCAAAACAAGAATTATACGGAAATGAGTAGCTTGTTGGTCTGGTTTTCCATACATAATGGAGAGTAAGTTAATCCATTGCTGCAGAATTGTGCCTTGCTGTTACTGGAGTTAGCTGAACTTACAGTATTGGTTGGTTTTTTCTTCAATCTGAAATCATTGTACAATTTGTGATTATTGAGAAATTCTTTCCCCTGTCGATGGTGAATTTGCTTCATCTGAACTTTCCAAGATCGAGCATCCTGATAAATTAATCGTGACACGCTGAGTGCTCGATTCTTGAAATTAATCTCTCTCAAAAGTTGAAAATGCATTCTCCCTAGAGGTGTCTAATGGCACAGCTCAGCAAGGCTTGCACTGGTATGGGCCTTAAGGTTTTATTCAGGCACAACCGGTGCTAGAAATTTGTGCTCTCATAAGTGCTGGTCAAACTCAAGATTGATGAAGCTAATATTGAAAAGGACATCTCAAATTTAAACTCTGCATTAATTGTACAAATTCTTGTTTTCTAGTAATCCACATACATGATAATAGAGTATACCTGCCCTTCCCCTGGAATATAAGATGAAAATACAAAGTATTTTGAAATCCATTGTAAGGAATGTTGCTTAGTCCGAGAGCAAACCAGGGATGACTTCGAATTTATAGAATGCACCTTAGTAGGAGATTGGCAATACATCATATAAGAGGTTGTGGGCTACCCTGAAAGGAGTAGCTGACCAATGTGATAGCTTGCTTTTACATTTTTACTATTATTGGACCAACTTCTTTACACTTTGTGATCGACATTGAAAGAATAAGGTCTTTTTGAACCTTCCTTTAATGAAGTATTAAATGAGAGACCTCCTCCTATTGTCCCATTGGTAAACACTTCAATCGAAAGTGAGAAGTGAAAGAAAAGCCTTTATTTCACTCTGAAGAATGATGTAGCTGATAAATAAATGGCATCAAAATTTTCCACATTGATTTTTACACGACTAGATATTGACAAATAATAATAGAAAGATACACACTTCTCTATGTGCGTGTTTGTCCAAAAAAAAAAAAAAAAACTAGTACTATAAAGAATTTTCATAATTTGACGAACAAGTTGAGATAAATATTAAAAATTATTCGAGTTATCAATAAACTTTCTCAAATGTTTCACAATTGTCATTAAGGGGTTGTTTGATAAAGGATTTAGGAAAGGATTATGCTACTTGTACATAATTTCTTGTACATAAGGGTGTCCACCCTCTCACATGGGGTGGACCCCGCATGATTAAAAAAAGAATTTTATTCATGTGGGGTCCACCCCATGTGAGGGGGTGAATACCCTTATGTACAAGAAATTATGTACAAGTAGTTTTATCCTTCAGAAAATTTTAGATAAAAATTGATGTAGTGTATGGGTAAAAAGTTGATAAAAATCATATGTTCCATGAAATATGAGATTAAAATTAAAATTTGACCAGTTGAAAAGTTAATAAAATTTTAGCAAAGTTTCATTAAACAAGCATTTAACCTTAAAAGTTCTTCTAGTTGCCACTGAACTTATTAAAATGTCATCTTTTTCGCTAACAATGTCATTTGCCGTTTTAAAAATTAATGGAGTTGATGAACTTATTAAAAATGTTATCCATCCATCATTCCATTTTCCATGTCATCTAGTATGTTAACTTTTAAAACAATGAGCGACGAAGTTGCGGATGTGATAATATATTGATAAGTTCAATGATAATTTGGAGAACTTTTAAAATTCAATAGGAAATGAGAAACATTTACGAAGTTCAGCGGCAACTCAAAAGACTCCTTAAAGTTGAATGATAATTGAGATATTTAACCTGAAAAAATTACCTGGTCTAGCATTGTGTCAAAATATTCATTTAACATAAGCCTCCAGCTTCATATTAGTATTTCTACCAGTTCTATATTAGTTACATCAAATTTAACATAAGCCTCCAGCTTCATATCCACCTTTATAATCTATAAACAAGGAACTCCATTCTGTTGACTCTACCAGATAGAATAAAACCCATATTTTCTCAAAAGAGTTTAAGATGTGTGTTTTTAGGGTATCCTAAAGGGCACATGTTGTAAGCTAGGAATACTAGATGTTTTAAGATCATAACAAGTAGAGATGTGATTTTTAAGGATTCAAACAAACATGCCTTGTCTGAGGGATAAAACATTGAGAGCGTCTCTTAAAAAAAAGAGAAATTGATGGGATCGAGCTGCAAGTGTAGGTTGATCCCATACTTGACTTGGTTGATGAAGTTCGAGTGGAAAGAATACTGATGATTCTGGGGAAATAGAAGAAGACAATGTTCAAGTTTAGGGAGGTGAGACTTAAGTTTCATCCCTTACGCGTTTTCCCATTATGTAAATTTTTGGGTGTACTTGAGGGTTAGGAACGTTTGAGAGATTCTACACGATGATTTTAATATTTGGGTATCTCTATCATTGACAATCTTTGGTTTTTCTCGAGGTTTGAAGTTTTTCATGTAAATCTTTGCATTATTTTTCTGTCTTATTATGTTTTCTGAACAAAGATTTCGTGAGCAAATCGATGAATTAGTCTCAATTTCCAACATTGTAGACCCTAATTGCAAACAAATTGGCATTAATGAAAACTTGTCACAAAAATACTGTTCATGTAAAATACTGGAAGTGCACAATTCATTAACAAGTAGAAAAATGAATTTTGAGTCTAAATAACATTCCCACAGAGATTGTACCAGTTTAAATTCGAATTAACTTAGCCTTAATCAAAATAATTGAAATTTGTGATTTTTCCTATAATTTACTTATGAATGCAAGACCTAATTTAGCTAAAATAAATGCAAGATTATAATTAACTGCAAGTTTTATAAAAATATGATGGTGCTAGGATCTCGAATCACTTTATATCAATTCCCTTTAATCCCGAACCTTACAATTTGATAACACGATTCAATTATTAAGATCAATATTTTTAATTTGTTTAACAATCTCTCGAATAGAATTAAACATTTTTTTTTACATGTAATCCGATTATATTTCATGATAGATGTAAACATATAAAAATGCATAAAAAATTTATCAACATATAATGTTTAAACGGGATCACTGAAAAATTGAGGCAACATCAAATTTCTTGAGCAGTTCTTTAGTAGTTGCTACTGTCCTCTGTCATCTGTCGTTTTTCTATCTGTTATTCTGTGCTTGTATGAATTTCTTTTTCCTCAATTTCCGTGCCTTTTTTTTTTTTTTCCCTACAACAGCCGCCGACTTTTTGTGAATGTTTTTCAAAGGGTAATTAGCACATAACGTCCTCACCTTTCATTGTTATTGTGGAAAACGTCTCTATCTTTCATTTTTTGGCATTTTCACCCATATTTCCACATTTCATTGCGCAAAAGGTCATTTTCATCAATTTTCTCAATTAAAAATTGTGAAATGACGAAAATACAATTTCCTTTAAATAAAACAAAAGAAAAAAACTAATTGCAAACACAGTCCCAATTTTTTTGAAAAGCTCAAATGAGTCCCAAATAAATTATTAAAATGATAATTAGCACATAATGTCCATACCTTTCACTATTATTGCGAAAAACATTCATACCTTTTATTTTTTTGACATTTTTTCCCTTAATTATATTTTGATAGCGCAAACCATTATTTCTATCAACTTTCTCAATAAAGAACTGTGAAATATTGAACATACCCTCATATTTAAATAAAAAAAATATTTTTTAAATTTCTAATTCTTTATTAATTTATTTGGGACTCGTTTGCACTTTTAATTTTTTTTAAATTTTTAAAAAAATTTAATTGGGACTTGTTTGCACTTTTCATAAAAAAATTAAAATTTTTAAATAATTTATTGGGGACTCGTTTGTACTTTTTAACCAAATTGGGACAATTGTTGCAATTAATTCTTTAGTTTTTTTATTTAAATATGATGATATATTCGTCATCCAACTGTTTTTTTATTGAGAAATTGGATGAAAATGGATATAAATGATGGTTTGCGCTATCAAATTATAATTAAGGGAGAAAATGCAAAAAATAACTAAAAGGTATGGATATTTTTCGCAATAAAGTTTTTTGCTTTTTCCTTTTGGTTTATTTAAAGGGAATGATATTTTCGCCATTTCATAATTTTTAATTGAGAAAATAGATAAAAAAGACATTTTGCACAATGAAAGATGAAAATAAAGATAAAAATATCAAAAAATGGGGACGTTATGTGCTAATTACCCATTTTCAAAAGAATCCAATTGAATTTGAGTACCCCTGTATGTCTCTCTGCGTGTTGCCGTCTGTGTGTATATATCTTTTCAATCTTGCTGTCACATGTAATTTCATCCCAAAAGCAAGTCCAGACGGAGGCCCATTTAAATCCAATGCCTATTTAATGTAATTTGCTCTCCAATGTTTCATCTTTCTCAAATAATGCAATTTAGTCCTTGAGTTCTTCAATTATGCAACCAATGTCCTTCTCCAATTCTAACTTGTGGAATTTGATCCCAAAATTATAGATATCATTCGATTTTATCCTTCTTCCTTTCTAATTGCTTAGAAACGGGTTAACACTAAAACAAAATAAAATCAACCTAAGTTAAGAAGAAATCAACTTTTTGACAATGTAAAATCTTAGTAATAGGATAAAAGTCGGGCCATGGGAATCTTTTGTGTTTCGTAAAGAAACTATTGGTGCTAGCTAGGGTGGGAAAAATAATCGAAACCAAACCGATTTGGGTCGGTTTAGATTGGTTTGAGTCAAGAAACTTGTTTGGTTCGGTTAATTTTAACCATGAAAAAAGTTAGGCCGAGTTTGTTACAGTTTAAGCAACCAATCTATTAGTTAACCGACACAACCCGTTAATACACTTTTTTTATTTTAAAATTCATATTTTTTAACATAAAAACACAAATATAAATCTTTTTCTAATAATTTGTTTACCATTTATGCTTAATCTATCAAAATTTCAAATTCCAAAAGGAAAGAAAAGCAGGGAAAAGAATTAATTGCTGTAAACTTCAAATTCAGATTGTAGCCTTACTTTTTATTTTGATGTAATTGTTTTTATTAACTATCAAATAAATAAAAATGATTTTAGGAAAATCGACACACACACACACTCACACACACACCGATTTGGTTTGGTTTCAGCGGCTAGATTGTGTTGGTTTGAGTTGGAATTTACCCAAAGCGACCAAGTTGGTTTCAGTTTCTGATTGGACTTAAAACCAACCCAACTCGAACCATGCCCAAGCCCAAGCTTGTGCTAGAAACACTGAATTGCACAAAGAGGAAATTACATGGCTCCAGGCATTTAAACTTCACTGTCCAAATTTTAGGTGTCAAAAGTTTTTTAATCATAATTCAGGTAATTAAAAATTTAAAACCCTAATTTTCATTTTTCCCCTTCTCCCCTCCCAAACGCCTCATTCTCTTCTTCTTCCACTTCCCTTCTTCTCTCGGCTTCCCCCCTGCCCCTTCTCTCTCTCTTTCTCTCTGTGAATGGAATGGCAGCATCGAGCGTGTAGGTGGTGGCTCACGGCGCAGCGGCGACGCTCCCCTCTCCCTCTCCCTCTCTGTCCTTCCTCTGTGAATGGAACGGCAGCGATGCTGTTGTTCCCCTCCCCTCTTTGTCCTCTCTGTGAATGGTGTCGAGCGTGCAGGTGGTGGCTCACGGCGCAGCGGCGACGCTCCCCTCTCCCTCTCTGTCCTTCCTCTGTGAATGGAACGACAGCGACGCTGTTGCTCTCCTCCCCTCTTTGTCCTCTCTGTGAATGGTGTCGAGCGTGCAGGTGATGGCTCACGGCCCAACGGCGACACTGCAATGAACAACGGTGGCTCAAGGCGACTGATGAGGTGGTGGTGACACTGCAATGAACTGCGCCGACTGATGAGGAGGTGGCTCAAGGCGCAGCGACGACGCTGCAGTGGTAGTCCTTTGCTGCGCCGACAGTGTTTTTGTGTGGTGGATCTGGCGATTTTTGTTGTGGTGGTGGATCTGGTGGTAGCTATGGTAGTTGTATGGTAGTGATGTTTTGTGTGGTGGTGGTGGTCCTTTTTTTTATCTGTGACATAAAAATTATATAATCTGTGACCGTAAAAAATCTGTGACGAATTACTTTGGAAATCTGTGATCGTGTGACCTATAAATTTTGATTTGTGACCAACTAATTTTGAAATCTGTGACTAACGAATTAAATGTGACCTATAAAATTTTTGAACTGTGACCATAAAATAATCTGTGACGTATAAAAATTATTATTTGTGATTGAAAAATAATATGTGACTAATTAAATTATAAATCTGTGACCGTAATGATTGCCTGAATGGTCGCCGAAATGGTCGTCGGAATAGTCACCGGAATTGGAGTAGTCGCCAGACTGGTCGTCGGAGAAGAGTGCTCGTCGGAGAAGAGTGGTGGTCGGAATGGTCGCCGGAATAATTCTCAGAGCAGTAGGGGTGGTGCATGTGGGGTGGGTTTATTATATTATATTAGAATTAAAAAAAAAAAAAAACCTGATTTTTGAATTTTCAAACTATAAACATGATTTTTGAATTGGTGTAAACTAAACACCTTATTTATGAATTTTTCCCTTGCACGAAAGACTGAGTCATGGACCCATGGTAGCAAACTATTACTTTGTGCTCTCATGTTTTATGTACACTCAAGAATGATGCAGCTGGTACACAAAGGACATATTTAAACTCTCCATAAATTGCACAAAGTTTTAATTCATACAAGTATTGATTAACAAAGAGAAGAACTGCAAAGTATATACGCATCTCTGTGTTTGTATTTTCGTCACAATAACTAACTTCTACTAGAAAGAATCCTCATAATCTGATGAACAGAGTTCCGACATTAGGGAGTACTCAAAATCTTCATTAGGCTCTCTAGCGTTCTCCATCATCTTCACTACATCTGACATTTTCGGTCTGTGCTCTGGAATTCTTGCCACGCAACTCATTCCAATTTCCAGTATTTGTTCCAATTTTCCTATATTATGATACCTAAATATATGTGCATCAAACACTTCAACATCCAGCCCCTCGTTAAATACCATAAGGTGAACCCATCTAACAAAGTTTTCAATCTCGTACTCGCAGTCACCTCTATAATTCATCGGGGAATTCCCGGTGAGAAGTTCAAGCAGCAGGACTCCAAAGCTGTATACATCAGATGCTTGGGACACTTTGCCGGGGTCCATGACTTCCGGAGCAGCATATCCTGCAATCCACATGAATGGTGGCGCCGTCGGGCTTATCAATTTCCCCAATCCAAGACCAGAAATGCAACCATATTCTTGAGAATTTAGGAAAATATTTGAGGCTTTTATATTTCCATGTATAAGATTTTCACCACACTCTGTGTGGATATGAGCGATTCCTCGTGCTGTGCCAATTGCAATTCTTAGTCGGTTTTCCCAATTCAAATGAATTCTATTTCCTTCGCTTTTTCCTGCACATTAAGATTGTAAATTCAATTAGAGTTGTTTCAGCAACAGTACAGGAAGTTTTGATTAAACATACTATGTAGCATGTCGGAAACGCTCCCTTGCTTGTAGTGATCATACAGAATGAACTTATAATCCTTGGAGAAGTGGAATCCCCTTGGCGTAACAACATTCTCGTGCTTGATATCGCCCAGTAAGTTCATCTGCTGCTCAAACCCGACTCTTGAAACTCCCACTTCTCTCAATATCTTTACAACTATTGTCTGTCCATTTTTTAGTTGTGCACCATATGTATACCCAAATGTTCCCTGTCCATGTATCTCAGCAGAAGCGTACAATAGATCTTGAAGATCAAATGCAAGATTACAACCCTCAATAAATACAGTTTTGTCATCAAGAACTGATTTTTTTTTCTTTCGCAACTTTTTGCTCTTTAAGTAAGCCGTGACTTGGTTAATTTGTTGTTTTACACTGGTTCTTGCAGCTTTCATTTTGGGTACAGTACATGTCTTATGATCCCCATTTCTCCTCATATTGCCCACCATTTTCACTTCGGGAAGTGATAAACACAAGCTATAACCGGAATTAGGAATGGAGGTGGTGCTCAGGCTACAAGAATCACCTAGAGCAATTTCCCTGAACTCCTCTCTTCTCAGCACAGCTTCCACCAATCTCTCCCATTCGTCATGGCTACTCCTATACATTTCTATTTGAGCTTCAGCCCCAAAAACATTTTTTAGTACATCTACATGCACCTTGGAATTTTATAGATGAGGCTCTCTATCGTAATTGACAATGGAATATTCCTTGAAAAACTCCAAAAATGTTATGGACGATCCAAATCGATCTGATTATGTTTGATATGCATAGTTATAGAAGACCAGCGACGAAAATAGACTACATTTCAATTTCAAACACAAAACCAATGAATTTTCTTGTCTTCTCAGGATAGACCTTTAATAAGACATAACGTCACAATACTGTATGTAATTTCCCTGAAATTATAGCAAATTGAACTTCTAATCAAACGGAAAGACTACAACACTGCATGGTCACTTGTTTTGGAAATTATTTTTAGATTCCAAAGAAAAACAAAGCTTGAAACTTATGCAGGTATGTTAACTGGGGCATTCTAATATGATTGAAGATTCTAATCTGCTCTTCACATTTTAATGTGGACAAACTAAATAAAGCTCATGGTCGATCTCAAGCTGAGTCAAGATCTGTTGACACCGTTACCTTTTTAATAAAATCTGAAGTAGAATTCTAGAGACAGATGTCTGAACTTTCTTCTAACAGAACCACTCACATAATTACAGCGCTTTGGAACAAGTCTCGTGAGTTTAGTTCACCAGACAAACCAAGTGTCCCTCCAAATTTGATTTCCCAACGAAAACTAGGAGCTCTGCTATGGAGTCGTTCATTATTTTATCATGTCAGCGTTCTGATTTTTCAGGAGATCTACAAGTTTCGGGCAAGAGATTAGATTTCTGTATATTAAAAATTTTAATTCTTACTGGAGAGAGCAATTGGTGACACTGAATTTCAAATCGTTCATTTCATTTCATGTCAATCCAATTTGGATTTCCTCTGCTGCTCCTTCGTAGATGGGATTCGGAAAGTCTGAAGGGAATAAAGGCGATGACCACAAAGACTGACTCAATGGTTGATTCAATAGAATTCCAAAAGCGAATTGAAATATTTGGAAAAACCCCCAAAAGTATTGAGTATTTTTTCAGAAGCAAATGTACTAACTGTTTAAATGCAGAATAAGGTAAAAAGCAACTAAATTGAAAAAAGGAAAAAAAAAAAAGAAAAGAAACACTTAAGGGACTAATTAAAAGATTTGCCAACAAGTAATCGGGATGGATTTGATGACCATTTCCATACAGCAAGCAATCAGGCTATTTTTTTGGGTTAATTCTTTGTGTCCAGTTGCATTAGGAGGTATTTCATTCAATTTGTGTAGAATTTGATATAAAGGAGAAGACATCAGTTCTGGCTGGCATTGCTTTCTGGCATATTGTGTTTGTGCGAATGCCACACTGAAAATAACGTTCAAGTTTTGTTTTTCTTTTTGTTTTCACTTGATGGCAATTCTGTTGCGATGGACTCTTTCCGTTTGATAAAAATTTCACTCGTTAAAATTTCCTGGAAATTATCTGTCCAGGCTGTAGTATTGTGACATTTTTGTCTTATGGAAGGTTTATCCTGAGAATGCAAGAAGCATCATTTGCTTCGTGTTTGAAATTAAAAAGTAGTCTTCTTTTGAGTTGTCAGTGTGTAACTATGAATATCAAATCTATTCAGCTCCTTTTGGATCATCCAAAATTTTGGAGTTTTCATGGAATATTCCATTGTCATTTACTAGAGTTAGCTGAATTTTAAAATTCTGTTTGAATTTTAAATAATTTAAGTGGCGTTTCTTCTTATTTCACCATTCCAAGGCGTAATAGATGTTCAAAGAAGTGTCGTTCAGGCTGAAACTCAAATACCAATGTATAAGGGCAGCCATGACAGCTGGGAGAGACTGGTGGAAGCTGTGCTGCAGAGAGAACAGCTCCGAGAAATTGCTCTTGACCATTCATGGTGCTCGAGCACCACCAGCTCTGCTCCTACTTCCCGTCATAGCTCATGTGATGTGGATAACCAAGTGAAGATGGTGGAAGAAGAAATGGAGTTCATCAACCTTATACTGAACCCAAAATGAAAGCTGCATCAACTAAATTAGACTACAAATTATCCAAGCCACAACTTCAAAAATTTTAAGTCGCAGAAGAAAGAAAAATATGTCGAGAAAGTGGTATCTGAGACGGAAATTACTTTTGACAAAATAGTATTTTTCGAGGGTTGTAATTTTGCATTTGATCTTCAAGATTGTTAGAATTTGGGTGTGACTTGAATTCCTTGTTAAAGTAATTGAATAATTCTAATTGAAGTGCACGTAAGAATTCAGTTTGGAATGCTATTAGAGTCATATGTCAAGTCGAAGTTTTATTTTGGAAGTCCATTGAGAGTTGAAAATTGGTATTGGACTTGAAGAATAGTTCGTGATGAAGAAAATAACTTGGAACGAAAAAAAAAGAGGGGCGTCGGGGCGCCTGGAGGTGGCGTTGCGGTACCACTTGTGTCTGTTTTGGGATTTTTGCATTTTTCTCTCATTTTTCGTTTTGAACTCGATTTTTGGCATCCTACTTTATCAACAACTCTACTGGGAGGGTTTGGACGTCCTCTACATATTCTCTATAAATATTAGGCTCTTGTATACAATCTTATAGTGTGAGAAAAGTGATAACACGCTTTAACGATCATTGTAATATTTCTCCATCTTCATTATTTGTGGTGCAATAAAATTTCCGAATTCATCCGCCATATTTTCGTCTTTTTTTATTCTTTTACTTGTGATCAGATACTTCATTATTGTGTCATATAACTTCAACATCTCAATCTGATGGTTGGTTTCATATCAAGTGATATCAAACGATACGTGATCATTGAATTTCCAACAATTTGTATAAGAGATTCTGGGCATAATTGACACAACAATTGGTATCAAAGCCTAGGTTTAGCAGTTCTGTAGAGCGCAATGTTTGATTTGTTCGAGATTTTTGTTAGTGATGGCTTCCATGAAGTTTGACATTTCGTTTTTGGATCAGAGAACTATATTTTCGTTATGACAGATTAAGATGCGTGTTGTACTTGCACAACATGATTTGGATGATACATTGCTAGGAATTGACAAGATGCCCACAACTTTGACCTCGAATGAGAAACTATGGAAGGATAAGAAGGCAGTTTTTGACATTCATCTTTATCTATCGAATACCATTCTTTAGGACGTTTTGAAGGAGGGTTCAATAGCTGCCTTATGGTTGAAGTTGGAGCAATTGTACATGATTAAAAGTCTGACAAACAAGTTACATCTCAAACAATGTTTATACTCTCATCGAATGACAGAAGGAGAATCATTGGAAGATCTCCTAGTTGTATTTAAAGAGATCATCGCTGATTTTGAAAACTTTGGAAGTAAAGTATAATGGAGAAGATTTGGCCGATAAAGTTTCTTTTGCCTAAGAACAAGACTTTTTTCAGATTTAATATAGATAACCTAAATAAAGCATATAATTTCATGGTCTTTTTTTTTTTTTTTATATAAAATCTGAAGTAGATTTCTAGAGATAGATGTCTAAACTTTCTTCTAACAGAACCACTCGCATACTTACAGCTCTTTGGAACAAGTCTTGTGAGTTTAGATCACCAGACAAACCAAGTGTCCCTCCAAATTTGATTTCCCAACGAAAACTAGGAGCTCTGCTATGGAGTCGTTCAATATTTTACCATGTCAGCATTCTAATTTTTCAAGAGATTTACAAGTTTCAGGCTAGAGATTAGATTTCTTTATACCAAAATTTTTAATTATTACTGGAGAGGGCAATTGGTGACACTGAATTTCAAATCATTCATTTCATGTCAATCCAATTTGGACTTCCTCTCATCTTCCCTCGTAGATGGGATTCAGAGAATCTGAAGGGAAGAAAGGCAATGACCACAAAGACTGACTCAATGGTTGATTTAATAGAATTCCAAAAGCGAATTGAAATATTTGGAAAAGCCCCCGGAAAGCTTGATTATTTTTTGAGAAGCAAATGTACTAACAAGGACATAGCCAATCTTATAAATAAGCTGAAGTCACCCTCAGGGCATAGCTCAGTGGTGCAAAAGACAGGACTAAGGTAGTCTTAGCTGAGTTGACAGCCGTAGTGCGAGGGTTCGATTCCTGCCTCTTACAAGGTATGTAATTGGACTCTTTATGGGCACCAGTATGACAATTCTTGTACCCTAGTCTGTTGAGGCATTTTCCGTGATTTACCTTCTCTAGAATGCTTTAGAGGCGGTGCAGTGGAGGACCCTCAAGGTTGGGGTTCAACTTTTTATTTTATTTTTTATAAATAAGCTGAAGTTGCGACTGTTTAAATGTAAAATAAAGTAAAAAGCGACTAAATTGACAAGGAAAAATAAGTAAATGAAGCACATGAAAGTGGTTTTTGTGATTTGTAGCATTGCAGGCTCATTTCCAGCTAATTTGTCGTTGATAGTTGTTTTTACAGCTTCAGTGGTGTTTTTATTGAGACTCTATGATGAACAATTCATCGTAGTGAATTTAAATTCACACATTGTTAGGTCTTTTGACCCAAATTAGGTTGGATTTTTGAGAAAATATTGTTTCCTTTATTCTACGTGATTTTTCATCTTGTTTCCATTTTTGTGGCATTTCTAGGGTTTGTCTGTACCCCTATAAATATTAGACTCTTTTAATAAGTTTTGTATTATTGAAATATAGAATAAATGTGTTGGCACGGTTATTGTATTTGTTTTCTCCATATTAGTCAATTGAACAAAATACTTTGTTCATCTGTCAACTAATTCTTTGGCTTTTATTTTATTATTTGTTTGCGTTCGTATACTTCATATCGTTCATGTTTCTTCTCACGATCAAATTGCTGACCTATTTACAAAGGCAATGACTCTGTACGTATGCATATCTTGTGAACAAATTGATGCTCGTTGACAACTATCATCATTTTGATGGGGAATATCAGAAGGAAAAGATTTCGGATGTTGATATAGTCAATCCAAATTTGTAGCTCTCTTTCCTAATATTTAGAAATTCTAATTGTATAATTTATTTTCCATGACTAGCTAGTTTACTATGTATAGACTATTCTTCATGATTAGCTAAGTTTACCATGTATAGACAAGTCTTTGTGTATATATACATAGCTGTATATTTCAATTGAATATATAGAAAAATATTCTCTCTTTCTAAAGTTATCACTTCAAAGATGGCTACCGGATTCACTTATAGTCTAATCCCTCCCATATTAACAAGCATTTATGAGGGACTCATATACGAATGTCTAACTACTCATCAGGCCAGGACCTTGGCAAAATTTTACAGTCATTTTCCAGACACTTCCTTTTTGCTTGGCCTGGAACTTATTCTGTCCGCGATATTTTTGATCATATAGATAAGAAATATTATTATCCTATTATTCGAAGATATACAAGCACTTTGAATACTTTCTAATCTTGGGAGATTAATGCCATTGAATGTCAAAACCTTGTCCACGGAAAAATGGATGTTAAAGACTTTTGTTGGAATCCACTTCTCCCACCATCTAGTTATGGAGTACAAGTGGATGATGTACCAAGGTCTATAGATACTTTAGAATTTATGATGATTATTAGATCTTGATTTGTTTCTAATCGCTAGGATCTTCCACATTCATTATTGAAACATATAATCCTCACAGGTTTGCGAGACAACATGGCTTTAGGCAAAACCTTCCTAGTTCACCAACAAAGTTGGATATTAATTCTAATGAAGCCAATGTGGATCGTGTTTAGTTATCTTTGACTCAAACAATAAGTGGATTTATATTTCATGTTTTGGAGTATATAAAGGATACACGTTAAGAAGTTATGCAGAGTACCAAGATTGGTGGAATAACAAAGTACTACCAAACCTGACCAAGGTTCAAGTCATCAAGTGCATGTTTTATCTTATAGTAGGAGTCGTGACTTTGTCCTTGATCTGGCTTCGAGGTAAATGAACAAGGTCGTAGCCAAAGAGTTCAACCCTCCAAATGTCAATCATGAAGAGACTCCTCGAAAGAGGGAACCAACCTTCAAAATGAAAGAGGGATTAAGAAAATTAAAATTATAGTTCCTTTAACAAAGTTTGCTTCTACCTTTGAGCCTGCTGATAAGATACCTAAAGCAGTTTTGACTCCAGAACATAGTAGACCTAGAGATCAGTTTTTCATGCCCCTAGAGAAACTCTGACTCTAGAAGATGAAAGTTCTAGAGATCAGGTATGAATTTATTTTTTACGCACTACTTGTATTTGATTTAATGTATCAAACTCCGATTTTAGGCTCCTTTTTTCCGAATATACCAAATGAAACGATCGGTACGACTAAGGCTATCGTAAGTTATTCTAGGTTCTTCAAAAGGTTACCTCGAATCTTCTAACATTAACATCAGTCTTCTGGATACACTATCGGATGGCTAATTTTTAGACATATCGCCTATAATACGAAATGTGGGTATGTTCTTTGTTCTTCTTGGTCTATTTTTTTTTTCTAATTACCTTCTGTTTTTTATCTGTAGTTTTCGAAGCATTTCTAAATGAATGAATTTCTCCATGAATCCAAACTTTTTGCAAGATCAGATTGGCTAGAATGATGGGAGAATCAATGCAAATAGATAGTACCCATGATTTTCACGACCCTCTTACAAATACCCAGGCACCATTAATGAAGGTAATTTGGCGCTTAACATAAATGGTTTTAATAATGAAAATGAAGTTAATTCTGAGATTGTGAGAGCTAACATTTTAGGGATCAATCAAGAAGCCCCATCTTTTCTATCTTAATTAGCTATAGTTAACATTCATTTTTCGAAAACAAACGATCATGGATGATTTGAATACGAATGAAATCCGCAACATTTTCTTTCATTACTCCCTTCATCAGTATGACTCTAGCCTACTAAGAGAAGTAGCCAGTCTCGACGAGGATGTATGAATGCCCGGCTAAAAACTTTGAAGTTATATGTCCAATTACATCACAACCCCATGCATCAAAATGCCAAGAAGCTACTGTCAGATATAATGGTTATGGAGGTTGTGGATGAAATTCGCATAGACCTTGCGAGCTTTGCATTTCTCCACATAAGCCATAGAGTGTTGTTCCATAGTTGGTAAGTAGTATCCCATCTTCTCTATTCAAAAATGGAGTGATAAGCACCACAGATTCCAGAATGGGCTTCTTTCATGACATGTGTTGATTAATCATTACTTAAGCATCGAAGGAAAACTTCATCAAATGATCGTTGATAAAATGTATCTTTATAAAAGAAAAAGCGAAATGCACACCTGTTATTTTTAGTCTTTCGTCGCAGATTATCTAGTAACTTTTGATGTTGAAAGAAATCAATTATTGGTTGTCTCCAATCTTCTCTTTCCTCATTATTGATTTCTTCGACATTATTGTTTTCTTCCAAATTACTAGGCAACAATGATGGAAGCACCCATCTTTAAGCACTTGATATGGGGTGGGAAAATTCCATATCTGATTTAGCTAAAGCAATGGCCAAATTAGCTAAGGCATTAGCTTTTGTGCTTTCACTTCTAGGCACGCATTTGATTGAATCAAATCGTTTTGTAAGCATTGATACATATTTAGATATAACTTCAAGTTTGAATTATGAAATTCAAACTAGGCTAAAAGTTGGTTGATTATCAATTTAGAATTTTTAAAGACTTGTAGCTAATGGACACCCATATCTAATGTTGTCTCCAAGCCAAGGGTAAGTTCTTGATATTCCTCTATGTTGTTTGAACATTTCTTTGTTAAGGTAAATGAGTAAGTCATGACAAGATCATGAGAAGTAACAAAGACTACTCCTGTCCCAGCACCATAACTTCGAGATGTTCCATCAACTTCAGTCTATAGAACTTCTTCATTCGAAAGGTCTTTATGAAGTTCCCATTCCATTGGAATTGGATGGCGAGAGGAAATTTCCCAAATCTTGTCATTTAATGGCCTTCTATATAATGAATTTGATATCGAACTCAAGCAACTGAAGTGCCTATTTCCCAGTCCTTCTAGTAAGAATTTGCATAGACATTATGTACGTCAATTGATTAACTTTGAAATAAGATTGATTGTGTGTGATAACATATAATGTCTCAAATTTTTAGTTGTGAAGATCGACGCAAGGTATATTTTTTCAATAAGCAAATACTTTATTTCAACACTTACCAGCGTTCGGAGAGTGCATTCTTTTTTTCTCCATCATTGACTTAGACAAGAAGTACTCTAAAAGAATAGTGTTACGCTACAACATAGAGAGTTAGTGGCTTTCCTAGAGTTGGAGTTGCGAGTATTAGTGGAATAGATAAATATGTCATAATGCTTTGTTAAGCATTTTGACATGCATCATCCCACTCAAATGGTACAAAGTGCTCCTAAAGAATATTCTTACGCTGCAAGACTGAGAGGCAGTGGCTTCCATGGAGTCGGAGCCATAAGTATTGGCGGATGAGAGAAATATTGTTTAATACTTTGATAAACATGTCAACGGCATCATCCTACTCAAATTGTACATTTTCAATACCAATTTGTTAAATGGATGACAACTCCGGCAAGGTTAAAGATAAATATTCGAATGTATGCAAGCTTTCCCTCAAGACTCTTCAACTCATGCACATTTCTTTGCTCGACATGATGATTATGGTGTCAATTTTTGATTGATCTATTTCATGACCCGATGTCGAACAATGAAGCTGAGAAATTTTCAAAAAGTGACACCAAATGCACACTTTAGCGGATTCATCTTCATTTGATGTTGTCAGAGTCTTTTGAAAACATCCCCGTAAGTCTTATAGGTGATCGTCGTGTTTCTTTGTTTTAACAACAAGATCATCCACATATCATTCCACATTTTTATGCAGCATGTCATCGAAGATCTTTTGCATCGCTCGCTGGTGTTTTGCCCCAGCATTTTTTAATCCAAAAAGTATAACTTTGTAACAATATATGCCATTAGGAGTAAGAAATGATGTAAGCTCCCCATCTTTTGGATTCATTCGTATTTGATTGCATCTAGAATACCCGCCATGAAAGATAAGATTTTATACCCGATAGCAGTATCCAGCATCAAATCTGTTATTGAAAGTGGAAAATAGTCTTTTGGACATGTTTGATTCAAATCTTAAAAGTCAACATAGACTTATAATTGCCTTTTTTTTTTTTTTTACAGGAACAATGTTCACCATTAAAGTTGGGTACTTGACATCATGTATGAATCCAACTTCAATAAGTTTGTTGACATCCACTTCAATTTGAGGAATTAATTCTGGTCAAAATCTTCTTTGAAATTGCTTGATCGATCGATTCTATGTCTTACTGCAAGGTGATGCACTACAACCTTTTGGATCTATCCCTGGCATTTCTCTATAAGATCATGGAAGTGCATTTTCGTATTCCTGAAGCCAGTGGATATACTCAAATTCCTCGTTTTGAATTAGGATAGCACTTACGAACACTGTTTCAGGTCTTCTACCGTAAGTTCAATTGTTTCAAGTCATCTATAGTATCTTGTTGTCCTTCAATTATTGATAAAGTCGGTTCAGGTTCGTCTATTGTGATAGAGTTTTCAGATTCGAATTTTGAGTTTGAAGCTTCTTCAAAAGCGATGTGACTGATAGAGACTTCTTTATCCTTATCATTCTTTAGGAAGAAATGAGTAAACTCTCCAATTTTTTCAATTTATTCTTGATTGTTGAGGCTTCAGATTTAGATTAGAAGTTTTTTTTTTTAATTTCCAAGTTGAGAGAATGCAGATTATCTTGGAGATAACTTCTGAGGAGCTTGTGCATTCTTATCCATTTAAGTAGATGAAGAAGGATCCCCAGTTAACCTTTGGAAGACATAAGCTTTATCTTTTATGTCAGCTACTTTGAAAGGTTCTCCTTTTAACCTTTTAAATACAGAAACTCTGGCATTCTTGATTTCAATTCGATCGAACACTGAAGGTCTCGAATTTTCTGATTTCTCTTTTATAACTTTATATATTTGAATCATGATCGGGTTTGAGAATATCTTCTTGACTTTAATCTTTCTTGATGGATTTAGATCATATACCAAGCCATACCTAGGTTGCAACATAAGGGATCGATCAGAATCAGAAGGGAATGCACACTTAAAAGGACAACATCAAGATTACTCAATTTGCAAGACTCTTCTTTCCCTAATCCAGCATTTTCAAAAAACTTTTGACTTGCAGATCATAACATCCTTTGAAACTCTATTTTGACTCATCGGCTCCTTTAATATCCAGTAGGTCTTGTTTAGATGAGCTAGAAATACAGAGTTTTGAAATGTTTGGAATAATTGTTGAAGCTTTCGATGTAGATTTACATTTTCTCGGGGCTTCCATGAATTGATGGGGACAGAAACAATTTTAGAAGACTAGGTATTAGAAGAGTTAACTATTTTCTTAATACCTCAACATGTTGTTTCTATTTAAGGCTTTTTACCTCTAGAAAATCCTTAAAATGTAAATTTTGATTTACCTTTAATAAACTGATGAGGTGGAACAATAACATATGTATTTTCATCTTCTGCATCTTCTTTAATTTTGAATTCAGACATGAACAATCCTGCAGAATTATATTTTTCATTCTCCATGTAAAATGTGGTATTGGCAGAATGAGATTCTTCTTTTGAGAAATCGTTTGGGCTCAGCAACCACACATTTGACATCTCCGTCTGACTATATATCAAACATTGATGCCAAGTTGAAGATATCGCCCTAGTTTCATGTAGCCAAACATGTCTAAGGAATAACTCATAGGACGTTTTAGCATCAATGACATGGAAGAGGGTTGAGGGAATTAACTCCCTTATTGGAAGCTCTAGGCATCTTGACAATGACTCGCTGACCTCTCTAGTTGAATTCTTGGATTATGATCTTTTTGTTGGACAAACTACCAACATTAATTCTAATCTTCTTCATTGTCTTGATCGGCACAATGTTTATGGCAAACCTACAATCGATCATCATACTATTTATTCTGTATTCTCGAATATAACCACTAACATACAATGGTCCATTATTTAAATGAGAACCCAGTTATAGATCTTCATCTAATGGTAGTCATCTACTTTTGTCAGGTTGTGGATCCAATATGTTTTAAAACCCTGTCTTCTTATTCTTTTGAATCGATCATGTCATGATTAAAGTCGTTCGGTCATTGAAAGAAAGACTAAAAGACTCTGCTAAACTCATATTGTAAGGAATATTGTAGAGTCGTGAGATAGTATTCTTCTTCAAACTCTCTCTCGATACTTTCATTGCCTCATTTTCCTTCTCTATATTGATAACATTGAAGGTAAAACATTCATTGTTCAAAAAACCATTGGGAAAATAATCACCCAGGGTTGGTAGTCTAGAAGGAGCGCGTGAAACAGTTTCTATTTCTGTTGATTTCGTATATACTCTTGACTTGACTATAAATTTTCTCTTTTCGCTGTTTATTGGCACGCTTCTCGATTTTGACTTATGGTCATAAACATTGGAACTTGGAAATTGTGGAGCTTTTAATGATGTATTTCATAAGAGTCCATGCCCCATAATTTTCTTCTAGTGTTACTTCTTTATTGGGCTAAACTTCAATATTCAATGTCCCCAATTTTGGTCTTCGAAAAAGCATAGAAGAAGATATTTTATCTGTTTTGTTTGACATTCAGTATTTCTCCTTCTTGCTTATGAAGATGGACCAGCCATCATCGACCTCAACTTCGAACTCTGAATCAAAATCCCAAACATCTAAGTCATATATCATAATTTTGTAAAAGGTTAGATGATAGTACACGTGGTTCAACCATTCCTTGATAGACGTAATTGATGGTGACTTCTCCGTCACCTCAAACTCCATTAGGACTTTAACCGAGGACTTACTAGCATTGTAAGTAAAAGAAATGTATGTTCTTTCTTTGCTATGGGAATGGATCAAATGATCCAAATGAAACTATCGAACATGCAATTGTTGAATTTTCTTTGGTTTCATGTTTGGTCTTATTTTCTTTGTCAAAGTGGACAATAAGGCCTTTTAGGACAAAACGCTTTTCCGCTGGGTTATGATGATTCTGTGAAATTTACAAAATTTCAGATGATCATTCTTACCAGCTTCCTCCAGTCTTTTTGATGCTAAAAGCTCGATTATCTTCTGTTCAAAGAGTTGATCGAGAATTTCAGAAACTTTAGAATATGAGAATGGGTACTCTTTCTCTTCAAGTTCTTTCAGAATCATATGACCTCTTCTTTGGACTTGTCCTTCATTTGGTCTGAACTCCAAGTTTGTTTTTAGATTTGAGTTCAGCCTTTAGAAGGCTATCTTTGAAAAGGTAGTAGAGATTGGCATAGCTTCTTTGGACTAGCCTATCTTGATGTCTTTATTTATTTCTTTCACTTGATCTTTCTTGTCACGTGGATCAGTTAGCAAGTAGCTTCCACACATTACAATCTGGAGCTCTAGTTCATAAGCACGTGTTACCAACTCTTCAAAGGAGTATGGCATTTTTACTTGTAGATTATAGAGTAATCTTCAATGCATGTCTTGTACACACATGTCAATGGAAGTTACTTAACCGATTTTTTCTTTGTAGTTAAGCACAAATTTCCTCCAGTGTTCGATGTACTCTACAACGGGCTCTTCTTTGCTCTGCTTCGTTCATACAAGTTCTGGAAGGCTAATCATTAACTTGGTACTGTAGAAGGGTGTTTGGGGTTCTGAATCGAGTTGATCCCAACTATCAACTGACCCAATCAGTAAGTTTATATACTATTAAAATATGGCACATTTGAGGGTGTGTACGAACTGCTTCATCATGGTACCATTTTAAGTGCCCACGTTGCTATACTTTTCAATGAAATGAGCAACATGTTGCTTCGAGTTGCCCTTCTCATGAAACCACTAAAATTTCGGAGGTTGGTAACCAAGTGGTATCTTTATTTCGTCAATTAGGTGACTATAGGGCTTGGCATAAATCAATTAAGATTGTGGTAAACCACCTACTAGGCATGAATGGTATCTGCAATCATATACTGAAGTTGTTGAACTGATGGAAAGCCAATAGAGAGTTGAGTGGTGTCATGCAACACATTTTGAATTATTGTTCGATCATATCTTACTTCTAGATCTTTAGCTTTGGAAGATCGTGCATTTTCATGATTGCCTTGAACCAATGGATTTTGCAACTCTAGCCTGTACATGAGTACAACAATCTTTGAATCTTTGTCGTCTAATAACTTTGTTAACTTTTCAATGGCTATAGCATTTGTTGGATTCGATCATCAAAGCCCGATGTCGCTTTTGTGACCATACTGGCTTGAGTGATTCTTTAAATGAAGTATAGTCCCTCCATCTTCGGATAGGAGTGTCATTAAAGGATCCAGTCATAGATCTGCCACTGGAGATGTAAGTAAAATGAGAGCTTTTACCCAAACTCTTGGTCTTTTCTGTCGAACGAGAGTTCGGTTTCTTGAAAGTAATTTTCATTTTGCCCTTGTTAGAGAATTTCCTCAGTGGTGGGACCAATTGAGTTTTCCCTATTTTTATTTGGGATCGGTCGCATGAAAAAGTTTAGTAACTGTCTTTTCAAATTAAGTCATAGTTTTCTTTGCCTTTTTGCCTTCCATTGCTGATCTAGTTGTTGAAACTTGAAGATTTTGAAATCAAAAGATGAGAAGACAAAAAGGTCCCACCTGGTGTGCCAAGAAATTTATACGACAAATTTTGTGAATTAAATATAGAAATCGTTACAAATTTTATTTTTGAAAATACAAGTGGATGTTGATCTTCTTGTGTCTGTAAAACTGTAAAATCATCTAATTAATGATCTGAGAATTTGAAGATGAAGAGCTACGTGGATTGGATCATGGACTTCGAGATTTGGACTTGAATGTGATTTAATTTGGAAAAGACTTTGATCTTTTAGACTTGTCTTTGATTTACTTTAATTTGAAGAAAACTTTGATATTTTTTGTGTTTGTGGACTTAGACTTGAGACACTTTATTCCCTTAAATTTCTTTTGAACTTTTGATTTTCTCCTGTAATCTTCATTTGTTCAATTTTATGAACCTTTAGTCCTATTTATAAAGTAACTGGTAACCAATTTTGGTAACTACCAATTATTTTTAATTAAAAAAATAATTGAATGATTATGAATTTTGAAAAAATAGGATCAATGGACTTTAAGTTAATAAACTTAATTGGGCTAATTATTTAAATTGACCTAATTTATTAACTATTTTTAAATTTTTTTTATGTCTACAAGCATATATGTTGCAGGGCTTTCATCTCTTAGACGTATTGAGTATCTAGCAGGCATGCAAAGTATCTTTGGACAAGGCTATGCTTATGTCAATCACCTTAGAAATATACTGTAGCATGAGGTGACTCCTCGTCTCACCTTGGAAGTGATCACTTTGGACGAGGCATCCAAGGGCTTTTCCCAATTACCTTGGAGGGCACATTTGAAAGGCTGAGGTAAAGTAGAGAGATGACATTCTATGACCTCTTGCTTTACTTTTTACTTATCCGTGTCCATGAGACGTATCTCATTGGCTGAGGTATAACAAAAGATATCGTATATTCTATCTCATCATGCATAGTAGTAAGTAGTAACAAAGAGGATCTTTGTACTCACAAGGTTTGCATGTAGTTTCTTCTCAATTAAAACTAAAGGATTCTTTTGAGCATAGGAAATTGCTCCTTCAATTACAACCGATTTGAGACATTTATTTGCCTAATGAAGTTATGTTTATTGGGAAATAAATGAAATTGCTCCTTCAAGTACATCCTAACTTCATTTATTTCCCTATAAACATTTCAAATCTCCACATCTATGTAATCTACAAAGATCATAACTTCATCCTAAATATTTCAAAAAAATCCAAGATGGAAAACCATTAGGATTAAATCAATGTGTACTAAAGAGCCCGTCTCAATAACCACTCGCTCTATATTCAAAATATAACAATACTCAAGTCCCATTCTTAGAGCCATCACCTCAGCAAAAGTAATCAAGCCCACTCTAAGATTATAATGAAAACCAAACACAACCAACCCTTGGGCATCACAAAGCACACTACCATAGTCTATCTGCCCCGAATTACCCCTACTGCTTCTATCAATATTAAGTTTAAAACTATCATAGCGGGGAGGAGACTATCTGACCAAAACTGGTGCTTTTATACGAATTGGACAAGTCGAAAAACCCAATTCATGTAAAGTTGCAGCGAGCTTGGTCGGAGTAGACCTCTTGGGTTTCAGAAAAGTAGATAATTCAATAAGTCGGCATTTTACTTTATAACAAATATTTTGGAAAGATATTTGTTTTTGTTTAAATCTGGATGCATTTCGTGCCAGCCAAAGTTCCCAAATCAGTAACGTTGGGACCAGACGGGCCGCTAAATGAAATTACGTTGAACTTGATGATGCTTGGTTCCAAATATTAAGCAATACTGAACATGTACCTTGTACTGGAGATATAATGCCAAAACGCCTACCAAAATAAGACCATAATTGCACCACCAATGGACTAGTTGAAAACACATGATCACGTGTTTCAAAATTACCATGGGACAACAATGACAACGTGAGGTAATCTGAATTCCACAAGATCGCACTACCTCATCTACCGGGACAGTTTTATGCCAAAGTTTCAAATGAATACCAAAACTTTAGTTGGGAGCACATGATTCCAAATTAATTGCCAAGGTAACAGACTTCTGCGCTGTACCCACATGAGAGACCATGTCGAGCGTGTTGTGAAATAACCATCAGTAGTCGGGCACCATATCATTGTGTCATTACCTGGTTTGATGGCTATGGGAAAAGAAAAAACCTCCTTGATTAACGAATCACCACGAAGTGAATGAAGTAGCCTTATATTAAAGTTGTTAGATATTTGCCTCATTTAGTCAAAATTGGTGGCTTAAGGATAATTGATATTCTTTCTCTTGGTTAAGATTTGAGAAGTCAAAGAAGGAGGAGAATTTAGAATTGAAATCTCTACCTCCATAAGTTAGAAATGTTTATAGGGAAATAAATGAAATGTTCATAAATGTGGAGGTTTTCCATCTTGGATTTTTTTGAAATATTTAGGATGAAGTTATGATCTTTAGTACACATTGATTTAATTCTAATGAAGTTATGTTTATTGGGAAATAAATGAAATTGCTCCTTCAAGTACAACCGATTTGAGAGGCTCTTTGTTTGATATAGTTCTTCTAGCTCTTTCCACAATTCCTTTGCAGCAGATATCCCATGAATATTTGCAAGAACATTTTTAGCCAGATAGAGACGTATCGTGCTTGCAGCCCTCAAATCTAATTCCTCCCAATCATCATCGCTCATACTGGATCCAGTTTCCTTGTCAGAACTCTGGGTTGGTTTTCGTTTCAAAATCTTGTGCAGTCTAGCTTGAATCAATAAATCCCTGACCTGTACTTGCCACAAGCCAAAATTGATTCTCCCGTCATATTTCTCTACGTCATATTTCAACGACATATTTTTCTTTTGCTCAAATACTCTGAACCACCTGACGCTTTGATACCACTTGTTGGGAAATTTACACCAACTTCCTTTCTTCCTATTACCCGCAGGATCTTTTGTTGTTCAGAAAAATATTAGCAAACAAAGAAAAATAAATAATATAACGCACAATTGGACCGTCAAAGGTTTTTCACTATATGAAAAATTGTTACAATCATATAGAATTCACTCACCAACCCAATCCCAAAGTATTACAAAGAAAAAAAACTTCAATAGCCTAGAAACTTTTTTCTTCTCACCAAGCTATGATTTTTCTCTTATGGATGGGATAATTAAAAGAGGAGAATAGACATCTATTTATAGAGCCCAAAGGAGGTGGAAGATAAGGAGGTGAAGGTAGAGATTTCAATTCTAAATTCTCCTCCTTCTTTGACTTCTCAAATCTTAACCAAAAAGAAAGAATATCAATTATCCTTAAGCCACCAATTTTGACTAAATGAGGCAAATATCTAACAATCTCCACCTTGCCGAAAACAAGTCAAAATCATGTCATCTTTTCTACAGCTTTTAATCACAATACTTTGAAAAACCTGGTAAGCCTTTGACACATTTTAACGGTCCCATACTCCACCATATGAGTATAACCACTCAGAATTATTCGCAAATTCCGAGCATTTCACCGGCTACATGTCGAAACAACCCTGTTGAAAATTATGGTGCAACTCTCCTACTGACTTTTCCCAGAGAGCTCATCAGCCATCGAAATTTACAATACCACCACATACCTACACACCTTGCATCAAATGTCAGTCAATGCTATGTGCAGATATGCTGATCCGCGCCAGTAATAACACATCCTCTATCATGGCAACTAACGACATGCCATGAGGATGTTCTCATATTACTTTACATCACGTCCTCCTCCGCCAGGAGAGATGCATTGTCCGACCCCAAGCAGTTAGCTGACCCTGCTATACTTTTTGGACAATTTCTCTTCACGTGACCAGTCTGACAGCAGTTCCAACAAGTTAC
This sequence comes from Fraxinus americana, assembly GCA_035079005.1. Classification (NCBI taxonomy): domain Eukaryota; kingdom Viridiplantae; phylum Streptophyta; class Magnoliopsida; order Lamiales; family Oleaceae; genus Fraxinus; species Fraxinus americana. The sequence continues at coordinate 204,433 of JAVHZT010000091.1, read as the reverse complement.
TTTCTTCTTCATGGAGTTGCCCGTCTTCCACTTTTCAGTCACAAGCGCCTATTGTCAGAAGGAATATTCTGATTGCCTAATCTCTTTTCTTCTTAGATCAATTTGCTTGTCACTTCTGCGAAACTCACAGTTTCCTTCCCATACATCAAGATTGGCTTGATGTGCTCACAGATAGATGGAAGAGACTAGATGAGACGTAATACCTTATCCTCATCATCTATCTTCACTCCAATAGCCTCCAGTTCTGAAACAATTCCACTGAGAGCACTCAGATGGTCTGAGATTTTCGTACTTATTTCCATGTGCAATAAATGAAATTGCTCTTTCAAGTACAACCAATTTAAAACACGAGAGACCACTGCTCCTTCCAACGAGAAAAGAAGCCACAGAAAGATGTCCCAACTGGCAGAACAGGCCAAATTGAGAACTGAAATGGCACAGTATAAATTGAATTAATCCTTTACGCAATGCTGTTTCGATGATAAACATGAACAAAAATAACATCTTTTGATTATCATTGCAGAATTCGAGAGACACACACTCAAGGGTCATCTTGAGTCAATTATTAATATGAAAGGCTAATATTGAAAAACTTCAGATGTACTATACTCTTTGAAGAACCTAATGAAACTCTCACGTAAAATAGGAAAGGAAATCATTATAACAAGCCATATATAGGGCCTTTCCTTATAATATGTCCATAGAAAGGGGATAGAAATGGACTGCAACTCTCAATCTGTTTCTTTCATGTTCTTAAGTATTTTGAAGCAGTCAATGAAAGTGTTCGAATGGGTCATACCTGATATGTATACTTTATTTTATTGAGTTTAGAATAAGCTACGTTAAGAAACTTAAAGTTAGCTACAATTTTGAAAGTATATTTCGTGAAAAGAATGGCATTATCCCGAAGAGCATGCTTCTAATTTTCAAATTTTGTTCTCAGAATGTGAATTCGTGTATTTTCAGCCTACTTGATATTGTAGAAGTGAAAATTACACAAAACCAGAATTTTAAAGATTCCACTTCAAAAATCAGATTGAAAGTTTCACTTTTCAAAAATCAGATATTTTATTTTTAAATATTAAATATTAATTGTACAATTTTCATCCAAACCCTAATCAATTTCATCCCAATTTTCTCTCTATTCTCTTCGTCACTCTCTCTTCCTTCTCTCCACTCTTCGTCGCTCTCTTCCACTCTCTGCTGTGTTAATTCATGGCTAGTTAATCAAAAATGGCATTCGCAACAGAGGAAAAACAAACAGAGAGTAGAACAAGAAATATGGCTTCAAAACCTGACACAATTTTGAAAAGAAAAGCATCCATAAACCATAGATGCAAGGTGAATTTCCTCTTCCGCCGCAACCCGGCATTTGTCTTGAACTTCCATCGCCACAAGCCGTTGCCACTACCAATCCTGTTTAGCCTCTTAAACAAGTACATAAAACTCCAAAGCTTCTTCTCCATAATATATAATATAGATTTTGATGGGTATTTAGTAGATTGGGAGAGATTTTTAATGTATTGAAGTAGTGTATTTAAACTTATTGTCAGTCTCTTCCTGAATACACCTCATTCTCTCACCCACAATAATGCTAGATGAATGATTTTCCATTTTGGATAGTGCAACGATGCTCTCAGTCGATTAGATCTGTTCAGGTGATGGTGATGTGTGGTCATGGTGCGTGTTCTAGTGGTAGTCGTTTTGGTGATGTTTGGTTGTGATTGGATTTGGTGAGGTTATGGTGGTTCTGTTTGGGTGACGGTGACCGCCTGTGACTATGTTGAAGGCGGAGGTTATGTTGGATGTAATGGTGGCTATGGTTTTTTTGGTGGCGGAGATGGTGGATCTTGGTGATGGTGGTGGTGTTGAGATGTTGGTGGCGACGGGTCTCTCGAGGTAGCGATGGATTGGTGCGACGACGTGGTGGTGTTTTTTGCGATATGCTGATTTGTTTAAGGTGGTGATGTTGCTGTTGCGAGATGGTAGTGGTGGTGGTTCTGGCGGCAACGGTGGCAGTGGTGTGGTAATGGTAGAGGTGTCAAGACGGACGGGCCGGCTAGACCCGTGAAAACAGCCCCGTGAAAATCGGGACCGTGGGCCGACCTATGACCCGTGTGGGTGGTTCACGGGCCATGGAGGTGTAATCCGCGGGCTTCGCGGGTTGCACCCCCATGGGCTGAAGTTAACTCGTAGCCCGTAAAAAAATTGAAAATAAAATATATATAAAAAAAAAGGATGGCTCTCTCCCCACAGCAGGTGTGTCTGTTATAGCTGCAGGCAGGAGCCTAAAAAAAAAATTTATTTTTATTTTTTTTAGTAACGGTAATTTTTTTTTTAGTAACGGTAATATTATTTTTATAACGGTAATATCATCCCCTTCATCTATAAATTCCAATTTATTCTTATAATTATTTTTACAATAGCCTCTCATTAGTTATTATACACAATTTCTTCATAGTTCATAGTTCAATCTTCATTTCTTCATCCTTGTTACTACCTTACTACGATTTCTTCATACTTGTTACTACATTTATATTTCATAGTTCATTCTTCATACTCAGTTTTCACTAGTCACTACTAAACTTTTTAATCATACTATATTATGGATTTTTGCGATTCTTCTTCTCAAAATCATATTTTCAAAAGAAGTTGGATCATCTCAAAATGTAAGGAAAAAACAAACATCAGATGTGTGGCAAATGTTTACAGTAAATGGAAATGATGGAAAGCAGTATGCAATATCTGGAAAAAAGATTATGTCTGGAGATATGGTCAAGGCACCGGCACACTACGGAGACACAAAGAGAAACATCTAAATGAAACAGGACATTTGGATCCTAGATAAACTCAGATTACTGGTTTTACCAATGCTAGTAGATCAGTTATTTTTACTAATTTTGTGTATTCGTAGGAACGAATGCGAGTTGGGATGTCGGAATTTTTAGCAGCTCATGAGATGCCCTTCACATTTGTAGAAGATCAGTATTTTGAAGAGTACCTGCAAAAATACGTTCAACCTTCTTACAGGAGCGTAAGTAGAAATACTGCTCGTTCTTATTCTACAAAATTATTTCATACAATGACTGAGAATTTAAAAAATGATTTTAAAAAAATTGATGCAATTATGTGTTTCACGTCTGATTGTTGGTCTGGACGAAATCATAATGGTTATGCTTATGCTACAGCACATTTCATTGATAATAACTGGTTATTGCATAAGAGAATTATGGCTATTCGTTTACTTGAATATCCACATAATGACGTAAATTTGTGTGAAAATTTATTACAAGTTTTTAATGAATTTGGTGTGTTAAATAAACTATTTAGTGTTGCCTTTGATAATACAAGTTCTAATACTGCATGCATTGAGCGTTTAATTAGAACGGTTACACCGCCATATGATTCTAAATTATTTCACATACGTTGTGTTTGTCATATATATAATTTAGTTGTGCAAGATGGTTTGAAATTAATAACACCACAAATAAGTATAATTAGAGAATCTATTAATTATATTTCTTGTTCAGATTCTAGGCAACAAAGATTTGCAAAAATTTGTAAAAATCTTAGATTGAGAAGAAGAAAATTTGTTGATGATATTCCTAATAGATGGAATTCAACTTTTTTAATGTTAAAATCGTGTATTGACTATACTAATGATATTAATGCATTTGTTAATTTAAAGCAAAATCAATTTTATATAACTGATTCAGACTAGGAAAAAGCGCTTACAGTTATGAAATTTTTGAAACATTTCACTTACAAATATTCCTACATATCATGTCATACTTCAAATATCTCTTTGACGAAGACAAGATTAACGTATTTGTAACTATACTAGCAATTCACGTGTAGTTATCAACAAATAGTTCTTATTTTCCTTTAAGTTGACTTGAATGTTGTTCATACGATTTTCGACGTCAACAATTTGGCGCTAGAAGGAGGGCCCCCTAACTTGTGGAAGCAACCCCATTTCCTTGCAATTGATATCCACGAGGAAATATCATCATGAATAATTCTTCAGCATTTGGAAATCGATCTTATACTCGTCCCGTACAAACCAGCAACCCACAACATACTGAAAGGAGACGAAGTCGAAACGAAGTAGCTGATCCTCAAATGACTGTAATGAGGGAGGCTATTGAAAAGCTAACCAATGTGGTCAACAGGTTAGAATGAAATCAAACCCATGTTCTACTGTAGGATACCGAGGTGGATTCTCCACACAGGTAGAAAACCAGACGACTTCCTACCAGAATAACTCTAAAGTTCTCAGGAGAAGAATCTTCCAAAGGCTGAACTGAAGAAATTAGAAGCTCTTCCATAACGGCTAAGCCAGCCGCCAAAAGAACTAAAAGCATATTCGATAGATTGGGTTCTCGACAGTCCTTAACACCTGTGAGTGGGCATGATGAACCTCACGGTGAACATTTAATGGAACGAATGGGCCCTGAAATGAACGCCTTGAAAAGACGTATCCCTGACTTGAGGCTAAGGGCAAAGGAAATATGGAAAACTACTTTACAAAAAACCGTTTTCCTTTTATTGAGGAAATCCTTGCCGAACCTCTACCCGAAAAGTCAAAAATGCCACAACTAACGGGGTATGAAGGGAAAGGAGATCATCTTAGTCATTTAGACAAATATACATCTTGGATGGAACTGCAGAGAGCTGGGGATCCCATAATGTGTCGTGCTTTCCCACTGACCTTGGGAGATAAGTCCCAAAGATGGTTTAGAAGGCTATACCAAATGTCTATAAAAAAACTGGAACGATCTCGCCACAACATTCCTTGCCTAGTTTATGGGTTTAAAAGCTAGGACCACACCTAAGGAGCAGTTGGTAAGCATTAAACAGGGAAAGACTGAGTCACTCAAAAGTTATCTTAGCAGATTCAACAAACAATCCATGGAGGTTGAGAAGATCTCAGATGACGCTGCACTTATGGCGGTCCTCTCGGGACTAAGGCCAAGGACAAGATTTTGGTGGTCCATGCACAAAGACGGACCTAAGACGTACAATGAGTTCCTAGGTCGAGCTGAAAAATATATAAGTGCAGAGGAGGCTACGTCCGACCAGGAAGAAGATAAGCCAAAATCGTCGTCCTTACTTCAAGTTAAGGAGAAAAAAATAGACATGAAGGACCAAGGTCGTCCTAAGCCTCATTCCGATAGATTTCATGAATATCATCCGCTAAATGTCACCTTGGAGGAAGTTTTCTTGCAAGCGGAAGGAAAAGAAACATTTCGCAGACTTCCACCTCAGAAAAAGGAACTGGCAGGAAAAAACCAAGAGAGGTACTGCTGATACCACAGGATGATGGGACATAACGCCGACAACTGTAGGAATTTCAAAAAAGAAGTGGAATCATTAATCCGACGAGGTCATATGCAGGAATACGCGGTTAACCTAGAGAAACGAATCAAGCAGGAGATCAACAAACAAATCAACAAGGAATAAGTCGGTGAGTACAGCCAGACCCCCCAACCCCAAGCTGAGATCATAACTCTGATAAGTGGCAATAAATGTCTCGAAGGGTCCAGGAGAACCAGACGTAGGCAAGCGCGTAATGCCCGCATCTAGAAAAACTATAATATAATGTTGCCCAAACCGAAGACTGACATAGCGCCATACTCAGGTCGGATTGGGTTATCAGAAGAAGATTCATACGGGATCTTACAAGATCAAAGTGATATACTAGTCATAACTATAACTATTGCGGGAGTACAAGTGCATCAGACTTAGGTCGATAACGGGAGTTCGGTCAATGTCCTTTACTCCCGAAATTTGGAACAAATGGGAATCTAAGAATGCTATCTCCAGCCGTATTCTAGGAGGTTACGGGGGGTTCTCTGGAGATCTTATTGAAGCAAGAGGACAATTTTTTTAAAGTGTGGAGTTAGGTGAATTTCCTCGCCAGAGAAGGATCATAGAGGATTTCATTGTTGTTAACCTTCCTTCCAATTATAATGTCATACTAGGAAAGTTGTCACCTAGATATATCATTATTGTATCAAATTCTCTCTTCCAAATGGCAAGCGGGAACCAAGTCAAAGCTAGAGCTTGCAACATTGATTTGCCTAGTCTACAGATCCAAATGATAAACAGCCAACTAGATCAACGAACAAGGAGGACGAGGTTAAAAAGACCTATTGTTACTGATTTTAGCTCGCTGGATCCACGTATAAGAATTAAAAGGGAAGAGCTTCTAGAAGAGCTGGATAGAGTGGAGGTCGGACCGTGCGATCCACCAAAAGAGTTCGGAGTAGGCCACGAGCTGAAATCATCCTTTCGAGGTCTTCCTTCGACATAAACTCGATGTTTTTGCCTGGGATCATTCAGACATAAAAGGAATTGACCCATGGATTATTTGCCATAAATTAGCTACTGACCCCACAGTGTGGCCAAAATAGCAACGACATCGACCTCTGAATTCTAAAAGGTACAAAGCCCTAAACAAAGAAGTGTAGAAGTTGTTCCACAAGGAGTTTTACCATGAAGAAAAATATCCAAAATAGCTTGCTAACCCAGTTCTTGTGAAGAAAAACAATGGGGATTAGAGAATGTGTATAGATTTTACTGACCTGAATAAGGCATGTCTTAAGGATAGCTTTCTGTTAGCAAGGATAGATCAGATGGTAGATGCAACAGCAGGACATGAGTTGCTTAGCTTCATGGATGCTTATTCAAGGTATGATCAAATTCCTATGCATGAACTTGACCAAGAACATACTGCTTTCGTCACTGACCGATGTCATTATTATTACAAAATGATGCCCTTTGGTCTAAAAAATGCCGGAGCCACCTACCAACGTCTGGTCAATGCTATGTTTGCCTATCAAATTGGTAAAATCATGGAGGTATATGTCGATGATTTGTTAGTAAAAAGTACAGAAGCTAAGGACCATTGACAACATCTCACTGAAATGTTTGGAATTTTGAGGAAATATGAGATGAAGCTACACCCACACAAGCGTGCTTTCGATGTGAGCTTGAGAAAATTCCTAGGCTATTTAGTGAATCACAGGGGGATCGAAGTAAATCCAGAAAAAATAAGAGCCATCATTGAAATGAGCCCTCCAACAAAGCCTCAAAGCCTGACAGGACGAGTAGCCTCCCTCAGTCGTTTCATGTCGAAGTCAATTGGCAAGTGCAAGCCTTTCTTCGATGTCTTACGAGGAGGGAAAAAGTTTGAATTGACACTCGACTGTTAACTCTCTTTTGAAGAGTTGAAGCAACACAGCCGTTGGTATTGTTAAAGCCAAAGGCAGGAGAAGTACTTACATTGTACCTGGCGATATTCGAACATGCTGCCAGTACCATTCTGCCGAGGGAGGAAGAAGTAATACAACATCCTATCTGCTATGTGAGCAAAGCTCTACATGAAACCAAGCTCCGTTATTCCCCTTTAGAGAAACTGGCTTATACCGCGGTCATGGCAGCTAGGAAATTGAGACCCAACATTCTGGAACATCCAATTGAGATCTTAACCATCTGTTAAGGCAAGTTTTACAAAAGTCAGACGCTTCGGGTCGAATGGTGAAGTGGACTGTAGAGCTTAGTTAATTCGACATAACATACAAACATCACACCTCCATAAAAGGTCAAGCTCTTGCTGACTTTGTTGCGGAGTTCAATTTGGACCCAAATGAGGAGCTCCCTTGTGATATCCCATGGAACGTTTTGCAATGGATCCTCTACTGGACCTAGGTCGGGAGCTGGAATTGTCTTGATCAGTCCAGACCACCAGTTATTCTCTAAGAAGGCCTCAAATAACGAGGCTGAATATGAAGCACTTATATAGCAGGGACTAGAATGGCGAGGGATATGAGAATTGCTCATTTGATAGTTTACAGCGATTTGTAACTAGTGGTTAACTAGATCAATGAAGCTTACCAAACTAAGGAGAAAAGAATGAATGACTATCTTCAAGTCCTTAAAGTCGAGCTCAAAAACTTCTAAAGTGTGCTAGTTGAACGAATTCGCCGAACTTAAAATAGCCATGTCGATCCTTTGGCTCGATTGGCAACAAGCGAATGGATAGAAGGTTTTGATAGTATTCCGATAGGAAGGATATGTCATCCAGCTATTAAGAGTATGGAAATCTCTTCTTTAATAACTGACCCAGAATTAACATGGATGGATGAAATCAGGTCGAACTTGAAACAAGTTTATGCCCAGAGGATCCCGTCGCAACAAAGAAACTTCGGATGAGGTCGGCAATGTACACACTGATTAATGATATCCTTTATAAGAAATGATATTATGCTCTACATGAAATACACGGAGGTGTGTGTGGGAATCATGTTGGAGGTCAATCACTAGTTCATAAGATAATACTGCAAGGATACTTTAGCCTACTAAGAAGAGGGATACACTAGAATCCGATAGAAAATGTGAAAAATGCCAACGCTTTACTCCCAATGTCAAGCTTTCACCAAGAGAACTAAATCATATAATGGCCCCATGGCCCTTTTCCAAGTGGGAAGTAGATTTAATTAGACCTATACCAACTGGAAAAAGGAGGGATGAAATTTGCAATTGTAGCAGTGGATTATTTTACCAAGTGGGTTGAGGTTGAAACCTTGGCTAAGATAATCGAGTAGAAAACCATTGACTTTGTATGGAAATCTATCATATGTAGATTTAGAATACCACACTCTATTATGATTGACAATGAATACAATTTGAGAAAAAGCTTTCTGGCTACAAGGGAACCTAGCTCTGGATATTTAGGACTTAACTGGGAAGGACCCTACAAAGTAACTAAAGTACTACTCAAGGGGCATACGAGCTGGAAAAAATGGAGGGCAGATCTCTACTACACCCCTAGAATGCAGAAGACCTTAAGAAATATTACCAGTAGAACAAAGAATATATCTTGTACCGAATGTATATAATCTATAATAAAATGAATGTTTTGTAGAAAGGATACATGTCCAGAGCCATTGATTCACCGAACTAAGGTTGCATGTACTGCAACACTTAGTAGAATTTCGAGCGAGGAAATCATTTAAGTCGAACTAAGGTTGCATGTGCTGCAACACTTAGTAGAATTTCCCACAAGGAAATCATTTAAACCCTGACCATAAGCAGGCCGAATTATGTTTGAATGTGCTGCAACACTTAGTAGAATTTTCCATGAGAAAATCATTTATGCCCTGCTCATGAGCAGGCCAAACTAGGGTTGCATGTGCTGTAACACTTAGTAGAATTTCCCACGAGGAAATCATTTAAGCCATGTCCATGAGCAGGTTGAACTAAGGTTGCATGCGCTGTAACAGTAGTAGAATTTCCCACGAGAAAATCATTTAAGCCCTGCCTATGAACAGACCGAACTAAGTTCGCATATGCTGCAATACTTAATAAAAGTTCTATGAAGAAATCGTCTAAAGAATAGATTGAATGAAATTGCAGAATCAAACAACATTTGATGCTTAAAAAGGAAAAATGGATATTCATTAATTCATAAATTGGAACTGGAAAAGTAAATTCTTAAAGGAGGTTTCAAACATTCTACTGAAGTTAAAAATAATAGTAATGAAACTATGTGGTTGGGTGGTCCATTGGGGAATGAATTCATCCGCAACATCTTTATCGGCAGGAGAAATTTGAACTCCCACCGCCTTCGACAGTTCTTCAAATTCCTTCTTTTGCTCTTTATATGCTTCTACCAAGAAGGAAGTGTCAAAGTTGGGCCATTCTTTATTGATATGCTTGATGATCTCGCCCAAAGCCACAACATAGGCATCCTGAGCTAGTGTGTCAAACTCAGGAGAGGCCCTCCACTTCTCAATTGCTTTGGAAGCTTTGAGTTCAGCTTCTTCCACCTTCTTGATAGCTTCTTCAACTCTCTTTACGACTTCATTTTCCCAAGATTTCTCTTCGTCAGCTCTCTTCTTTTCATTTTCAACCCGAAAACTTGCCTTCTCTCCCAAATCCTTAGAGCCTCATTGTCGTCCATGAGGTTGAGCTCGGTCGTTAGTCTGGCGTTGAGCTTTTCTCCCATCTTATTCAGATGATCTTCATATTTTTTTCTCATTTTCAATAAATATGGCCCCTTCCGCCTCAACCTTGTCAAATAAGCTTACAGCTCTATCTTTTACCTCTGGCATCCTATCTAGCTCGACCTTTACCTAAAGAAACGTGTAAGATAAAATGAGTATCTCTGCGAAAAATAGTTACATGCCATGATATTTAAAATTTGAAGTATATGAGTTCAGTTGACTACCTTCTTAGTTACCGACATCAAGTACAAAAAGGATCTGTGGCTGAGGAGCTGAGCTGAGATGATGGCCTCGCCGACTGGCATCTCAACCAGGTATTGCTGCTCCCTTTCATTCCAGCTCCTAGTTAGGAGAGTGGCTGATTCCCTTATAAGGAAATGAAGCGTTGGAGTGGATTTCCTTGAAGGGGAGGGAGCTCGGAGGAAATCAATGAAAATGTCAGGTAGATAGCCCACCATATTGTCAGTATTAGGCCTCTGCGGGTTGAGCACCTATCCTGTGACCTCGAAGAACTGGCCGCAGTAATAACTGGAATAGCCACAGGTATGGAAGGTATGGGAGAAGAGCTTGGAGGCGTGGATGCCACTGGAGTGTGTGAGGGTAGCGGTTTAGTCGATCGACGACGTTTCAGAGGTTGCTCGGCTTCGACCTTGAGTTCAGCCTCCTCAGATCGGCCCACTACCTTAGCAGGAATGTCCTTCCTTTTGCCCTTGGAAGTTGCTGCTGCCTTCGCTGCCTTGTACCCCAACATATCTTGGTTTTGAACTGAGATAAGAATGAACATACGTGAGACCAATTGTTGTTGTAAGTGTTAAAGTAAAAGAATTAGAAGGCTTAACAATAGTGTTACCCTCTCCCACTATTTATAATAAGAGTTAGGAAAACCTTAGGAAACCCTAGGTATTACATAAAAGACCTAAATACCCTTTAACACTCCCCCTCAAGATGGAGCATATATATTGTGTGCTCCAAGCTTGTTACAAATGTACTTTATCCTTGAGCCCCCCAACGGTTTAGTAAATATATCAGCTAACTGATCAGCTGAGTTTACATATTTAGTCTCAATCTGCTTCTGCAACAATTTTTCTCGAATAAAGTGACAGTCAACTTCAATGTGCTTCGTTCTCTCATGGAAGACTGGGTTGGATGCAATGTGAAGTGCTGCTTGATTATCACATACCAGTTCCATCGGTGAAGTGTGTTCAAATCCAAGTTCTTCCAACAAATGTTTCAACCATGTTAACTCACAAGTGGTATGCGCCAGTGCCCTGTATTCCGATTCGCACTCGACCGCGCCACTACCGTCTGCTTTTTACTCTTCCAAGAGACAAGGTTACCACCAACAAACACACAATACCCAGTAGTAGATTTCCTATCTAGGGGTGATCCAGCCCAGTCTGCATCTGTGTAGCCCTTTATTTGAGTATGTCCAAAATTTTGATATAACAAACCACAACCAGGAGCGCCTTTCAGATATCGGAGAATACGAATTACTGCATCCCAGTGACAAATCATTGGACGACCCAAGAACTGACTAATAACACTAACAGCAAAGGAGATATCTGGTCTAGTAACTGTCAGGTAGTTCAATTTTCCAACTAACCGTCTATATTGAGCTGAATCTGTCAGTGGTATACCCTGATCTGGCAATAATTTGGTGTTTGGATCCATAGGCGAGTCAATAGGTTTTGCTCCTAGCATTCCTGTTTCGCTCACCGTATCAAGGACATATTTTCTCCGGGGACAGTAAATGCCCTGACTTGATCGAGCAACTTCAATCCCCAAGAAATACTTTAAGTGCCCCAAATCTTTGGTTTGGAACTTACTATGCAAACACTTTTTGAGTTCTTGAATACCACTGTGATCATCTCCAGTAATCACGATGTCATCCACATACATAATTAACAATATTTTGCCGACTTTACTGTGCTTGTAGAAGACAGAATGATCGACTCCACAACGCTGAAGACCAAATTCAATGACCACTTCACTAAATCTTCCAAACCATGCTCTAGGAGACTGCTTGAGGCCATAAATAGACTTCTTCAAACGACATACCAAATCAGACTCCCCCTGAGCAACAAACTCAGGAGGCTCCTCCATATAAACTTCCTCGCCGTATCGCCATTTAAGAAAGCATTCTTGATATCGAGCTGATGTAAGGGCCAAAGAAAAGTGGCAGCCAGAGAGATGAACAAACGAACAGAAGCGAGCTTGGCAACGGGAGAAAATGTCTCATAGTAATCAAGACCGTAGACCTGAGTATAGCCTTTAGCAACTAAGCGAGCCTTGAGTCGATCAATGGTGCCGTCCTGGATGAACCTTAAAGGTGTACACCCATTTACATCCAACTGTAGTTTTGTCAGGCGGAAGCGAGACAAGATCCCAAGTGCCATTCTGATGTAAAGCAGTCATTTCTTCCTCCATTGCTTTTGCCCAACCAGGGAGAATAAGGGCCTCTGAAACGGACTTAGGAACAGAAACAGAGGACAGAGAAGCAACAAAAGAGGAGTATGAAGGAGATAGGTGCGCATATGAGACAAAGTTAGAAATAGGATGGGTAGTACAGGTGCGCTTACCTTTCCGAATGGCAATGGGCACGTCCATGTCAGACATGGGCGGAACTGCTGGAGAAGAATTTGAGGGCACAGAATCGATGGGCACAGCAGCGGAGGCGTCCTTCTGGCGACGAGAGTATACCTGCAAAGGGGCCGAAGAACGATTGGAGGGGATAGGATCTGGAGCGGAGGAAGATAGCGTAGGGGTAGGGTCAATGGGCAAAGGAAGTGTAACATCTAGATCAACTTGAGATGATGGGGTAGAAAAGTAAGGGGTGGACTCAAAGAATGTAACATCGGCACACACAAATGAGCGACGTAATGATGGACTATAACATCGATAACCTTTTTGCGTGCGAGAATAGCCGAGGAAGACACATTTTAAAGCACGGGGATCTAACTTGTCCCTACCGGGAGTCAACTGATGAACAAAACAAACACACCCAAATATGCGAGGAGGTCAGCTAAATAAGGGTGAACGGGGAAAAAGAATGGAATGGGGAACCGTGCCTCGCAGGGTAGAGGATGGCATCCGGTTGATTAGGAAACAAGCTGTAAGAACCGCATCGCCCCAGAAATGTTTGGGAACGTTCATCTCAAAAAGGAGAGTACGGCCCACTTCTAGGAGATGTCGATTCTTACGCTCAGCAACCCCATTTTGCTGTGGTGTGTGAGGGCAAGAAGACTGATGTAGGATACCAGATTGCGACATATAGGAAGTAAAGGGCTGAGAAAAGTATTCTCGAGCATTATCACTACGAAGAATACGCACGGGTACATTAAATTGGGTTTGAACTTCAGCACAAAATGCACGAAAAATAGAGAATAATTCGGAACGATCTTTCATTAAATAAAGCCAAGTAACTCTTGAAAAATCATCCACAAAAGTGACAAAATAACGAAAACCAATTGTAGAAGTAACACGAGAAGGACCCCAAACATCTGAATGAACTAAACCAAAAGGACTCGATGCTCGAACATGAGCAGGGGAAGCAAATGAAACACGACGATGCTTACCCAATTGACAAGACTCACACTCTAAAGAAGACAAATGACTGAAACTAGGAAAGAGTAACTTGAGGTTACTAAGGCAGGGATGACCAAGGCGACAATGGATTTGGTGAGCAGATGCAACAGCAGGACATGCAGTAGGAGGGTGTGCAGGACTCTCATCACGATCAAGGTAATAAAGGCCATTGTCCTCACGCCCTGTGCCAATCGTCTTCCGCGTCCTCAAATCCTGGAGAATGACAGAATCAGGAAAAAATGAGACAGAACAATTAAGATGTTTGGTGAGTTTACTAACTGACATCAAATTAAAGGAAAACGAAGGAATATACAAGACGGAGGAGAGAGATAAGGAGGGTGAGGGGTCCACTGTACCAATGCCACGGATAGGGATAGTGGAACCATCAGCAACCGTAACAGGAGACAACGAAGAAGAGGACTGAATATGCGTAAATAAAGAGGATGTACCTGACATATGATCAGTGGCTGCGGAATCTATGACCCAGGGTGATGGAGGGGATGGACGAATGGAAAGACAAGCAGAAGAAGTACCTCGTTGAGCTAAAGAAGCAATAGGAAGAGATGCCTGCTGAGATGCCCTATACTGAAGGATCTGAGCATATTCCTCATCAGATATGTCCTTAGCCGCCTGAGATACTGGAATGGTAAGAATATCTGGATCAGATGTTACTGCATTGGCAAATTTGGGTGGACGGCCAACCAAATCCCAACATGTGTCTCGACTATGATTCTCCAACCCACAAAAGGAGCACTGACGAATGGAGACACGACCACGTCCACTACGTCCACCCCGAGGGCCACTAACACGGCGACCACGAGAGAAACTACCACGACCACCACTAAGTGGATCATCTCGATTTCGCGTGGGAATCTGTGTAACAAGTGCCGAATGCTCAGATGACGTAGACAAACCCGAGCCAGAAACATTGTCCTTGGTAGTACTACGGGAAACGCGAGAATACATTTCAGTGATGGTGGGGAGGGTAGCACTTGAAAGAATCTGAGATCGGACTGGTTCGAAGTCTGGACGTAACCCAGCCAAGAACCTCATGACAGCCATCTGCTCACGTTGCTTTTGCATTTCCTTCAGATCGATAGTCAATGGTAGGATAGTATTCATCTCCTCATAGAGGCGGTTGAATGTGGCAAAATAATCTGTAACGGATTGCGTGCCTTGCTGAAGTTGGAAGTACTCCACTGATAAATCATACATCCTGGTGAGATTACTAGAATATAATATACGAAGATACTCCCATATATCTTTGCATGTATCTAGATGAGTACAGAGATCAGCCACCTGAGGCTCCATCGAATTCCACAACAATGTTACAATCTGCGCATCAGCCTGAATCCAGTCGTCATACTTTTTATCATCTGTTGCCGGGGCGGATTCCGTAATGTGACGATGTTTTCCCTGTCCAGTTAGGGCTATTTTCACAGCTTTAGACCAATTTAAATAATTGGTTCCGTTCAACTTACGGGTTGTTAATGGTTGAGGTGTAGTCATCGATATTAATACCTTCCAATTCAACAAGTAATAAACAGCTCGCACAAGGGAAACAAACCAACAATACAAACAACTGTAGGGCTTAAACGAAGAACGTGAGAGTCATAACCAGACTTACGAACATTTGTAGTACTGTCATACGAACAATAACCAATAACCAGAAGCAGATCTGAAATTAGCAGATTGAACACTGACCAAAAACTAGCCGGATGAACAGTAACCGCTGATGAACAGTACCGACGCGATGAACAGTAGTCGCGGATAAACAGTACCCGCGCGGATGAACAGTACCCGCGGATGAACAGTAACGGAATTTTTTTTTTTTTAAGAAGGAAGAAAAAAAAATGTTTGAACAAAGCTTATGGAATTAATCTCCCATAACCTTGCTCTGATACCATGTTAAAGTAAAAGAATTAGAAGGCTTAACAATAGTGTTAGCCTCTCCCACTATTTATAATAAGAGTTAGGAAAACCTTAGGAAACCCTAGGTATTACATAAAAGACCTAAATACCCTTTAACAGTAAGAATTGAAGTTAAAGATGATGAGAAATACTCACGAGGAGGGGACTGGAGTAGAAGCCTTAGCTGACGATGAGGTTGGCGATGGAGTTTGAAGTAACCTCGCCTGGAAGGAGTTAGGGTCCGTAATGATGGATTTACTGGACTTTTGGTTTCTCGAGAGAGACCTAATCCCGTCAGCTAATTCTTTTATTGCTTTGGTTAAAATAGTTTTCTTATAATCTGCAAGGAATAAGTGAATTAGTTCGGAAGATGGACTTAATACAAAAAAAAGGAAGGGGGAAAAGATATCGAAAATGATGTTCACTGACATAAAAAGTGATAGAGGGTAGGAACGACGTCCTCCTATTTAACTCAACAGGATGAAACTGCCACTCCCCTAATACCTAAAAGAGCTCATCTTTCCACCTCTTTATCGAAGAGGGAGTATCCAGCAATAATAGACCTCCCGTCCTAGGCCTAACACTAGCATACTACCAGCCAGAGTCTTTCCCATCCTCTTTAAAATTAAAGCGTGAATTAAATTGGGTAACACTCAGCTCGGGGTAGCCTAATTTGCTCCATAATATTAGGATCGCTATTAGGGTCCTCCAACTGTTAGGGTAAAGTTGTGTTGGGGCTATTTCCCAAGACGAAAGAAATTTTCGGATTATCTTGGGAAAAGGAAGTCGTAAGCTAGCATGGAGAATAGCTGAATTTAAAGCCACGCATCCAGGTGGTGGAGTATTAGCTCGGTTAGATAAGGTCGATATTACTAACTTTACTGAACTAGGAATGCCAAATTTGGCCCTCAAACTGGCAAACATACCACCAGTAACCACTGACCTATAAGCATCCGCGCCTCCACTCTTGAGTATTTCCAACACTAGGCCCATGAGGTCTAACTTCTACCCTCTCGTGAGTCTGATCCACGTTCCTAAAAGGAGGTACTTGTTTTGGGTAGACCGAAGTAATGGGAACCGGGGTTAAAACCTCCTGGCAATCTGAACTCGTTGAGGAAGCACTAAAGGAAGGGGAAGACGAAGAAGGTATTGTTTCCTCCTGTTGATTACCCCAAAAATGTATCCCCGATTTGTCTGAGCTCATGTGAATAACCGAAGTAAAACTCGAAGAAAAAGAGGAATCTTTTGTTAAAGAAGAAATACCATAATGCAGATGGCCTCACTTAGAAAACAGATAGGGATGCAAAACGAGGTGCTTTGAGGAAAAATCTGGAGAAAACAAAATTAAAAGTGGAGAAATATAAAGGTAAAAATTATTTAAAGGAAAAGAATACAAAGGGATGAAATCTGGACTGTAGGATGCATAAATGGAGGGAAAGTGGATGGCTTGATTTGACCGCTTTCGTACGACGCCGTTCTAACACAACTTCTCAAGGAATGAATCAGATGTGCATGACCGACCATTGGCTAGAGATAACGTGACAGTTGTTCATTTCATTTATTGCTGCAATGATCACAGAAATTGAAAAACGTTTCAATCATTTCTAAGGTTAGTCCATCACCTAGGTAAGTACCGACCTGGGGGTGACTGTTGACATCCAAACTCTGAGGTCAATGATTACAGTTTCTTATAATCGATGAGCTGATGCTGTCGCCAGATCGGTATATGTGAGGTCAGCTCGGACTAGATATTTACTGAGACTTGAAATGACGTGATGATTATGGATTCCTGGAAAATTGTACAAACGGTCAATCAATGAGCAGCATATGGGTGATCTTATATCAGCACCCACTACACCCACCAATCATATGCTTTAGCTTCCTTTCCTTAGTAAATCATTAATTGCTTGGACCCACCGGTAAGGCCAAAATCATGATGACCTGACAAGCTGACCTCCATAACCAACCCAAACGTGCCATTGATGTACCTCATCAGTTCGGTCTGTAGCTGACAAGATGGATGAAGTAGTACACATGCAGAATTCTCCCTATAAAAGGGAGGAAGGAACAAGAGAAAGGGATGGCTTTTTCATTTACAAATGTTCCTACATATCATATTATACTTCAAATATCTTCTTGACGAAGACAAGATTAACGTATTTGTGACTGTACTAGCAATTCATGTGTAGTTATCAACAAATAGTTCTTATTTCCCTTTGAGTTGACTTGAATGTTGTTCATGCGATTTTCGACGTCAACAAATAATATGACTTATTAATTGGATAAATTTGTGATCGATGAATAAATTGTGACGTATAAATTTTTGATTTGTGATCGATGAACAAATTGTGATCTATAAAATTTTGAATTGTGACATGAAAATTGTGATTTGTTATCAAATTATATGGAATTATGACATTAATATATTTATGTAATAAAATATATGTTTAATTAATTAATTTATAAATAAAATTTTAAAAACTCTGAAATTTAAAATTTTAAACATCTATATATATATAAAAACAGAAGTGCCGTCAAAAAAAATTTCCCTCCAAAATGCACTTTCCTCTTATGGAATTCTAATTAATTCCGTCTACCCATTAGTCAAACATTACAGCATGCTTTTATTGATAGTAACAATTTCATTTGTTGAATTTTGTGTTCATTAAATCATTCTTTTTTTTAAAAAAAAATGTTTGAAAACCGAAAAGTCACTATAACTTGCCTTTTATATATAAACTTCTTTGGATTATTATAATTTTAAACGTTTAAATTGTTTTGTGTGTGCTAATTACATTATTATTATGGTTTTGAAACTTAATTAATGTTTGATTATTATTATTATTATTATTATTATTATTATTATTATTATTATTATTATTATTATTATAACAGTATTCGTGAAATGTGTGTCATGTTAAATACCACGTCAATATGGTGCAAGTCAATATAAATTACTGAACAAATGCTGTTAGCCATGGTTAGCTCAAATCATGGATTAAAATTCTGAGTTATGAAACCCAGTAGATATTTAGATGCCCAAATAATTAATAATTATTAATAGTAAAATGAGGTAAACCAATGTTACAAAAGTTGTTCTGTATTAATTATTTCTATTTTTCCTTTAAATTTGATTTGCACATAAACAGGCAGAGTGACTGTTCGTTTTCCGAGTAGGGACGTGCAACCATTTTGAAATACTACAATTTTGTCAATATTTTACTTCAAAGTCCATCATTCTACCTCCTTGCTCATCATTTTAGCAGTGTAAACAAGACTTCAAATTTGATTTATGCAAGCACATTTACAAGAAATTTGAAGACTTCGTTTTCTATTCGTCTCGGGAGAATTATTTTTGCGGGTGCAACATTTTTGTGAGTATATCGTTCAAGTCACAGTCCGGGTGACATTCTAGCAATTCTGTTTCGAATACATCTGTTAATGACCATATTTTTTTTTTGTTTCACGATTTTAACTTTTTTTCTACCACGTCGAAGATAGATAAGTGCATATGGCACCGATATTTGATCTTGTGCGAGATATCAACGTCACGAAAACTAATTGGACGCTAAAAGTGTGTGTTATCCGTGTTTACGAGCTGCTAAAGATCACAAATTCGAATGAAACATATAGCTTGGAGTTCATTTCGCATGACAGTGAAGTAAGTTTTCCTATCACATTCCAAACTTTACATGTGGATCTGGTATTAACATATATAATGCAACATGTTAATTGCAGATTGAAATTTAGGATATGAAAGTGAGAAAAGAATTATAAATATAGCATAAAATAAAAATTTGTATTCTTTTCGTCAAGAGGTATAATTTTCTGAAAATTATAAATTTGCTACTATAAGCCATAGAAGAAAATGTCTATATGTTTGTTTTAAATTTGAAGATGAATATCAGTGAAGGAAAAAAATAATAAGAATAAAAAATTAAATTAGTACTTTGTAAATTATCAAGTGATTATTTTTTCACTATAATTTTTTTCAAGATGAAATGAGATATGATCGGAAAGCATTGGTGGAAGAACACAAGAACATGGTCTCTAATTTGACAATTGAGCAACGACATTTTATGACACAGTGTTGAATTCAGTTCAATCGGATAAAGGTGGTGTTTTTTTTGTTTATGGTTATGGAGGTACAGGGAAGACCTTTGTATGGATAACTTTATCTGTGACTTTAAGATCAAAAGCAGAAATTGTATTTAATGTGGCGTCAAGGGTAAAGCATCGTTACTTTTGGACGGTGGTAGAACTCCACATTCAAGATTTGCGATACTGCTAAATCCAAATGAAGATTCCACGTGCAACATTAAGCAGGGTAGTCCTCTCGCGGAATTGATTGTTAGATGCAAGCTTATAATTTGGGATGAAGCGTCTACGATGAACAAATATTGTTTTGAGGCTTTAGATAGAAGCATGCGAAACATTTTGAGATTCAACAATTCCACGAGCAACGACATGTTTATGACACAGTATTGAATTTAGTTCAATCAGATAAAGGTGATATTTTTTTTGTTAATGATTATAGAGGTACAGGGAAGACCTTTGTATGGAAAACTTTATCTGCGGCTTTAAGATCAAAGCATAAATTGTGTTGAATGTGGCGTCAAGTGGTAAAGCATTGTTACTTTTGGACGGTGGAAGAACTCCACATTCAAGATTTGCGATACCGCTTAATCCAAATGAAGATTCCACGTGCAACATTAAGCAGGATAGTCCTCTCGCGGAATTGATTATTAGATGCAAGCTTATAATTTGGGATGAAGCGCCTATGATGAACAAATATTGTTTTGAGGCTTTGGATAGAAGCATGCAAGACATTTTGAGATTTAACAATCCATAGAGTATGGAACTACCTTTTGGAGGAAAAACAGTTGTTTTTGGAAGAGATTTTCATGTATCTTGCATGTGATTCAAAAAGAAAGTAGACAGGATATTGTGCTTGCAGCTATCAATTCATCATATTTATGGAAAAATTATAAGGTTTTGAGATTGTCCAAAAACATGAGACTACAAAATATCGAGTCAGATGCTAAGTGCGTTGAATTAAATGCATTTTTAGATTGGATTGCGAGTATAGGGGATGTAACAATTGGCTGTGCGAATGATGGCCATGCAACAATTGAAATTTCGGATGATATTTTGTTACGTGGATTCGACAATCCAGTCAAAGCAATCGTGGATAGTATGTATCCGTTGTTTACTTGTGACGTTAATAAGGCAAATTATCTGCAAGGAAGAGCTATTCTCAAAACCGACACTTGATGTTGTTGAATCTGTCAATGATTATATGATTTCGCTAAATGCGGCTGAAGGAAATACTTATTTAAGTTCTGATTCAACTTGCAAGTCAGATGCCAATGTTGACATGTTACGTGACCTTCATACGCCTGAGTTTTTGAATGGAATTAGACGGTCTGGTGTGCCCAACCATGAATTGAAATTGAAGGTCGGCACTCCTGTTATGCTTTTACATAACATAGACCATTCCGCCGGCTTATGCAACGACACAAGATTGATTATTACGAGGCTCAGAAGTCATGTTCTGAAAGCAAAGATTCTCGCTGGAACTAATGCAGGTCATAAGGTTCTTATCCTTAGAATGACGTTGACTCAATCTAATCCAAGGCTGCCATTCAAGTTTCAACGAAGATAATTTCCTCTTATTGTATCATACGCAATGACAATCAACAAAAGTCAATGTCAATCGCTATCTCATGTTGGTTTGTATTTGAAAAAATCAGTTTTTAGCCATGGTCAGTTATACGTTGCTATGTCTAGAGTTACAAATCACAAAGGGTTGAAGATTTTGATTTGCGATAAGGATGACGTACAAGACAATTCAACGACAAATGTGTTTTCAAGGAACTTTTCCAAAATTTGTAGTAGTTGGAACATTAATTTAATTTTTTTATGATAATTGTAACGCATATATGATACTTATTTCATATACTTTTATAACAACTTCAATAATCATTTTTAAGTCAAATGAAATATTTAATCTCAACGTTTATAAATTTATTTTTTTAGTACAATATCCGTGCATCGCACGGGTGACACACTAGTAATCTCTTAAATTTGAAATTTGCAAAATTAACCTCTTAATTATGAAATCTTCCCATTATAGAACTTTGTGCTTTCAATAGATACATGTCAAAATGAATGGGCCAACTCAAACCAGCACGAGCCGGATAGTGCTGGCAACTCGGGCCATGCTAGTTTTTGGTCCGAATCAAGCCCGCACTATAATGTATTATAGAAGACCGAATTGGGCCATAAGCCTTCTACTGCGACGGGTCAGATAAGATCTCGTTAGGACCGCGCGATCTATTTAATTTAAAATTTGAGGAATTGAAGTAAATTTTGTTTTGAAAAGGGCTAAATGTACAGCCTTTTTACACAATAAGTTTGACAACCCTCTCACATGGGTGTGGGGCCCATGATTGTGGGTCCCACCCCCATGTGAGGGGACCGTCAAATTGTATGTGTAAAAAGATTGTAAATGTAGCATTTTTCTTTTGTTTTTATTAAAGTACTTTGAAATTTTAGAAAGTTTAATGCCTGCCTTGTCAATATTTGGCAGGTGAAAGTGGATGCTAGTAGGCGAGCAGCTCCGTTTTTGATTTTTCAACTCTAATTGCCATTGTGAAAGTACAGCCAGCCTGCAGCCTTTTCCTTCAAGACTCAGGAGTTCATTTTATATTGTAAATGAAAAGTTGTTTAGCTTTTAGTTACGTGTTAACTTTTTTTTTTTTTTTTTTCCTTAATGAAAATTTTGAATTATTAATTTGTATACTTTTATTGATGATAAGACATTGTAATTCATTTGATTTTTTTTATTTATTGTAATCATATAATCAATATCAAATGAAAATATAAAAATACAAATACATAAATTTACATACATTATTATTAAAACTAAATTAGTAAACTACATCGACTTTCTACTACCAAGTAATAACTGACATTGATATGTTCTACCTTTATAAACAAAAATAGTGAACAAAAATAATTTGCAACCTTGTACATACTATAGTCTAAGTACGTTCTATACAGCTAGGTTGACACTTAATTCACTATCAATTATGTGTACATATATAGTTTAAGTAAATCCCAACTAGGTTGGTACTTATTTACATATTGCTTTTCCACGAGTTGCATCTACTGTAAAATTTTTCCAAACATTCAATGTTTGTTTATTTTTTATTTCAATGTTCTAGATAATCCAATATTTACAACATCATCCTCCAAATTTATTGGTGAGCCACTTTTTTTTAAATTGAAATCATCAGTAAGGAAAATCGTGTGATTCCATAATTTAAAAATATTGATAAAAAAAAAGAGAAATATTTATGGACTATATATATTAATTAAAAAAACAAGAATGTAATAAATTAATAACTGAAAGAATATTAAAAATATAGAAAATTAAATCAACAAACTGTAAATAGGGTAAAGAATAATTTTGAAAATTTTCAAAAAATAATAATGTTGACAAAAAGCTAAAAGGCAAGAAAGTGTATTGAAAAGTGAAATGAACTTTGATTATAATATTTAGCCCCCGTTTGACACCCATTTTTTATCTCATTCTTATTCTCATTTTTCTACAGTACTCATTTCTAACCATACATTCTCCAAATAAAATAATATTACACATAAACCCAAAAATTCTTCTTACTTTTTAACCACACATTCTTTACATCAATCACTATTCAAAAACTCATTCTTCAAAAGAATGGGTGCCAAACGGGGGCTTAATATGAATGATAAGACCTTTATATATAAATTCAAAACAATCATGCTACAAGTACAATTTTTTTGACAACAAGTTTGACAATGTGCCACATGTCGAAGGTTTCCAGTTTTTAAACACCACACACTTTCCCGTCTATTCGAATTTGAATTAACATTGATTGTCAAATACATTGTCAACTAAACATTGTACACAAAGCATTATTCAATTCAAAAAATGTCGCAAAGATCATAATTTAGGGTAGTGCTACACGTACTCCATGAAATACTACATGAGTTACTTCCTGCTGACGTGGCTTCTCTTTGAATATTCAACACAGCAATTATTAAAAAAAAAAAAAACCAAGTAAAAGGCGCCATTTTGAAACTCCCGTCATTTTACAATCGCCTCCTCCTCCTCTGCTCTGAAAAAGCTCCCGGCAAAAGTGAGCAGCACGTCGCCGGCGACTTGGACGACGGCAACCACACGTTGGCGAAGCGTTATTGTTCCCCCCATTTGAGTTCGACACTGAGACGCAATGCCAAAGCTAATGCAAGCATTGCCACCACTTTGACTATCTCTGAGTAATAAATTCCAAAAAACTCAGGCGCTCGTGCTTCACATTGGTCACCAAAAGAACTGCCCGCAATAGATTGAGCATCATTTGATGAAGCCCTCAATCGATTCTATTCAAAATTCCGGGTTTTATACGAGAATTTTTCCGTAAAAGGATTATTCACAGAACACAAAGTTCTGAAGGAATTTGTGAAGATTGTACAAGGAAAATGTTAAAAATTTTGTGGATTTTGTAGGGTTTGGGGTTTTGGAGGATTGGAGTTGGGTTTGTGACATGGCGTCGATTAAGAGCGATCGGAGAATTCAAGGCCTCCGGTTACTCTGTAATTTCTTCTCAATTTCAGCTGGATTTCTATGAATTCCCACTCCGATAAACCTTATCTAAAAGGAAAATTCATATAATCACGAATGCTGCTTCCTGTAATTTTTTATTTGGACTGAAAATCTTCGTTTTGGATTTTTTCAATCTATCTTCAATTTGAGCAACCTAATGTTGGATTGAATTTGGGGATTGATTTCTGGCGACTTCACAGATGGTGCCTCTGGTGATTTCGTCGGAGTTGTGAGAGAGAGAGAGAGGAGTGCAACGTGAGGGGGGTGTTTTTGGGGGTTTGATTTCACAGGGTCGTGAGAGAGAGAGAGAGAGAGAGAGAGAGAGAGAGGCAGCAAGGTGGTTTGATTTTGGGAGTTGATTCAAACAAATTTGCCAGCCAAAAAAAATGCCGTCATTTTTGAATAGTCAACCAAGCCATGTCAGCATGAAGTAAATGTTTCGGGATATATATGTAGTACAGATGCTTTTTCCCATAATTTAACAAGGATAATTCTACTTGTACATTATGGCATCCATAAGGGATAACATAATGTACAAGTGGAATTATCCTATTGAGGTGTGCCGTGCCAAAGACACCCTCCAATAATGTATCACAGACATTATGTCATCCATTATGGATGTCATAATGTACAAGTAGCACAACCCATTTAACAATGGCAAGAATGAAAGCAAATCACAAGTTCCCGGCTTTAATTGATTTTTTTTTTTTAATAAAAAGGAATTATTCATTTATTTTACTTATCAAATTTCATTAATAATTAAAAAAATTATTTGGTTGACACTTGACAGATGACAAGCTTGCCATATTAGGCTTGTCAATTCTCATTTAATAATAGTTGTCATTCATATGCCATTTCAGGCAAGAAGTTTCAATGTGGAGAGAAAAAAATTCTCTCTTCTTAAATTTTATTTATTTTATATTTTTATGTTGTATATTATTTTTAGACGGATCCGATGGTTAACCATCAGGCCTTTGTACAAAAATCGGGAAAAAATTCATAAATAAGGTGTATTCTTTACACCAATTAAAAAATCAGATTTATAGTTTGAAAATTCAAAAATCGAGTTTTTTTTTAAATTTTTAGTTATGAAATGATAAATTATTAAATCAATTTATTATTAAATATTTTATTCTAATATAATATAATTAACTCATCCCACATGTACCACCCATAGCGCTCCGGGGACTATTTCGGTGACCATTCCGATCACCACTCTTCTCTGACGACTGTTCTGATGACCATTCGACGACTGCTCCGCTTCCGACAATTATTCCAACGACTATTCGGGTGACCATTTTGGTCACAAATTTACAATTTACGGTCACAACTCAAAATTTTTGTAGGTCACAATTAATTCGTTGGTCACAAATTTCAAAATTAGTTGGTCACAGATCAGAATTTATGTCATACAGTCACAGAATTCTAAATTAATTGGTCATAGATTTTTTCGAGATCACAAATCAAAAATTTTATATGTCATAGTTTATATTATTGGTCACATATCAAAAAAATTATAGGTCATATTTTATCGACCAATTACATATCTTCAAGTCGAACCAAATAGTTTGTCATATATACTGAAACACCCCACCCCGATCCGATCCACCATCCATACTTGGTTACAGATGACCAAATAATTAGTCACATACACCAAATAATGGTCACATACCACCACCACCAACACTATTGCCACGACCACTAGGCAACTTGCGACCACCCTCACCCGACCACTGTCGTCGCCACACCACCACCACAACACAACCACCGCCACCACACACAAATGCACCATCGTCACCAACAATAGAAACACACCACCATCATTGTCGAAAACAAAGCCATGACTATCACATTGCCGTCATCGCCGCTGCCACAAACACCTGCTGCAACACCACACACCACCTCACAAACACCATCACCACCATACAAAAACCCATCCAAACCCTCCACAACCTCCAGATCCACCACACAAAAACTATTACCACAACCACTACACAAAACACCATCCAAACCCACAAAATCACCACCACCCGAACTGAGCTTAAAACACCATTCAAACCCACCTAACCCAATGCTGCATCTGCTTCGCCTCTTCGTTACAGCAGCTTGCCAGTGGGTAGACTGTTTCTCCTCAGTAGGTGGACGGTGGACTGCTTCTCCTCTTCATTAAAACCCACCTAACCTTCAAACCCACCCACCCCAGTGGGTGGATTGCTTCTTCTCTTCATTATAGAAACTCGCCTAAGTGGGTGGATGGTGGATCTGCTTCGCCTATTCATTACAGCAGCGTCGCCTCTTCATTACAGTAGCACCGGCGACGGGTGCTCGAGCTGCTGCTTGATCGTTGCCGTGATTCAACAGTGGATTGTCAACGGTGAGCGGTGGTCTTCGACGGTGGTGTCGTCGGTACACAGGGCGGCACCACTATTGTTGAGAGAAAAGGAGAAGATAGAGAAGGGAGAGAAGATAGAGAGAAGTGAGAGGATAGATAGAGAAAAGATATGGAAAAATTATTAGGGTTTGGAACAAATTGAGTGAATTTGATTAATTGTAATATTAATATTAATATTAAAATATATAATTATTACCTGATTTATGATTAATTAAAGTTTGCACCTGATTTATGAATAGTAATCTTCAAATACCGGCTCCTGTGTAATTTTCCCAATCGGAAATATTATAGGTAGGAAACTCATGAACCAGCCCAATTCGATTGTGGAACGGTTCTTGGGTCGGTCCATTTGTGGGTGGGCTTAGTTGGACCGAGCAAGCCCACCCATTTTGACATGTCTATAGAAAATTACTAGTACTTGCAATTACATAGTGTAAAGTCCCGGAATTTTATAGAATATAAATTTTAGGTCAAGCGAAATAGTATTAATTTTAATTTTATCTGGACCAAATAATTAGATTTTGATAGAGCAAGATTTAATATATCGGTATTGAGCTTGTTGGATGGATCATATTAAATAATGTATTTTAGGCTCGAGAAAGAGTTATTTTAGATAAATTCGAGATAAGTTATGTTGATCAAAGAAAATTATGATTAAATATACGTGAAGGATAGCTTCCAATTTGTTTAGCATGACCTAAAATTTTTAAATTACTGGAATTAGGAATTAGTTCAGCCTAATTGAGGTGAGTATTATGCAAACTATAGGTATTTAATTAATTGGGTTCTCAATGCAATTAGAACTAGTGTAGTACTAATCTAGATAGTGTTAGATAATTATTGAATTATGATTAAGTCTTAATTCTACTCCCGAGCCTCGGCAATTGTATAATGGGATTCTTCCCCGTATGAGTCCTATTTTTTGATGTAAAATATATTTCGAAATAGTATATTGATAAATAATTTATGATTAAAAATGATGGAAAATATTTTGAATTGCGTGTGCTATTATTTTATTGAAAAACGTGTTGTTAAAAAGAATAAAGCAAAAAATATATTTTAAAAAAACCGGGGACCAAACAAGGGCAAAGTATAATCCAAACACTAACTTTTGCATTCTTTCAATTTGTATACTAGTTTTCCCATTGCTAAAGTTGTCCACGTGTTCTATCTACATATTATGTTGAAAAATAATGCTCTTCGGACAAGTTTAAGACATGGATGGAAGGATAGAGCGATGCCACAAATAATAATTGGGTATTATAATTTTATTTTTTTCGAACTGTCCAATTATTTGTCGACACGTGTTCTCACTATTTTTGAACCAGCCTTTCAACCTGTTTATATATTACAATTGTATATTGAATGCGCAATTATGATTTGTAGATGATCATACCCCTGAAAAGCGAGACTTATTTGAATAGTGGGACACCTATTGTACCAAAACTCTTTGGTCTTTTCAACTATAAAACGTGAGGCATCGTTATTGACCACAAAATATATTATACGTATGCTGCAGAAAGAAATCAAAGGCAGAGAGAGAGAGAAAGGAAAAAAAAAAAAAAAAATTATTTTCACGTGCTTTATGTTACATTTATTTACAACTTTCAAATATCAAAATAAAATATTTTTGTGCAAGTGGTTCGTTTTGATATATTTTTAGATTTATTAATTTATGCAGGAATTAACAGTGGACATTCGGGTTCGTTTTTATTATTATATAATTGTTTATGGAAATTACACATATCTTACTAAGTAGTTTTAAATATTCACTATTACAATAATTTATTTAGTTTAATTACATGTCTATTTGATAGTTAGTCGATTTTGTTTAATTCGATAGACATAACTTTCATGTTTTGAATTAAATTATGGATACTTTTTTTTTTCTACAAAAAAATAAAATGTTTATCATTTTGTCAATGAACGTGAATTGAAAATTGATTTTTTTTTTTAGCAAAATTCTAGGTTTATAAAAATTTGGAGTGTAACAGTTTGGTATCAAAGCACATATTTACTTTCTTGTAAAAATAAAATAAAAAATCTTTCACTGTTCACGTGAACAGTGAATCAGTGTTAAAAAGAAAAAAATTCATATAAACCAAAAATTTATATTATATAAAATGTCAGGACTTTACACAGAGCAGGGATAACTACCCCACAGATGATAGTAGTAAAATGGATGTATGAAATAATCTTCTTCGGCTAATTGGGGAGATTGGCCCAGTAAAATTTCTATTCACTGGGTAGCCACCTATATTGACAAAAAATGAGATAAACAGTATTCATGCAAAGAGTGAAATAGTTCATGCCATAAACAATCACCTTTGATTTTAAAGACATCCATTTCATCATTGGTCAACTTTCTTCCACTTAAAGAGTGTCAAACTTGTTGTCAAGTTAAAATGTACATCTAGCTTTATTCAGATTATTCTGCTTTATCAGGGCTACATTGGTCCTGATAATGCCCGAGGGCCAACTGCCCCTGTGAGGGGAGATAGATTAACTATCTATGTCTGATTGACAATTCATTGGTTAATTTAGATATTTCATACACAGCCAAGTGCCTAAAACTGAGTCGGAATATAGTTCCTGTTTGGGAAGGATTCTCAAAATTTTACAGTAAATCAATTCCCATTTTCAATCACACATTTTTCAATAAAATAATATTTTTCATCACATCAATAATTTTTTCTTCTTTTTCAACCATACATTTCCCATTATATACACTTTAAAAAAAAATTCCCCCCCCCCCCCCCCCCCAAAATCCCTCCCAAACAAGCACATAGTCTATCTGGGATAAACGACCTAAAACTATAGAAGCTTATGGAATTCTTGTACCAAAATCATGTCAGTCATCAGTTTCTAATTTCAAAATTCATAGGTCATGCGAGGGAAGGGGGTGCAAGAACGCCAACGTGAACCAGTAAAGAACTTTCTTGAACTACTGATTGTGGACTTATTATAATTCACATGAAAAAAGAAAGTGCAGAACTGCAATGACGCGTATGATGTTTTAAACACCATGTAGCACGACAGATACACTCCCCTGATTATTGGTAGTAATCAAATAACATGATCTCGTCATCCCTAGAATACTAATGTTCCCATAATGCTGCAACATTTTGGTGCCAGTGACCTCCTGCATCTGAAATTCTTCATTTTGCGTTCACTTGCTTCATTTTCTTTACCACTATCATGGTTCCATCATCCAGTGTTGCCACATATGAAGTTCCAAATATTCCCCTACCAAGCACCTGAGCAGAAGCCTTCAACAAATCCATCACTTCAAATACAAGATTACCATCCTAAACAAATACTAGCTTCTGCATTGCCTCGGTATATATATCCTCTACGTGTTCACTACTTCAGACATTATAGCTCGCTTTTTGGTGCTTTTGCGACACAACTGATTACTATTCTCAACAGTTTTATCATCTGTTCCTCTATATCATCAGTCCCCAAGAGCTCTGCATCAAGAACTTCAGTAGTCCACTTCTTAGGATTAACAGATATAATCCAGTTTACAAGGTTGACAACCTCATTAACATAAATGACGTATGGGGGATTTCCGAGCAAGAAGTTCAAGCTGCAAGATTTGAAAGCCATAGACATAGGATGCTTGGGTTCAATTCTGGGCGTTCTCGACTTCTGGGGTATTTAAGCTATGAAAAGATCTTGATATTATTCTCTTTGGTAAAATCCATTTTATTTTATAGTAATTATTGCACAATCTTTCATTTTATAAGTATTTGATACCCTATAAATTGGGTCGTTATCTTTGGAATAGTAAAGATTTTATATACAATTTATGATTTTCAACATGGTATTCCGTTCTCTGGCGCCCAAGTGCTTTTTTTTTTTTAATAGAAATCTTCCTTTTAATTTGTTTTTCAAGCTGCAGTTAGCGTGGATTTCATCTTCACCGGCATTTATATTTCTGATAATTTCTTGCTACCATTTAAGGACCAAATGATGTAATTTTTCAAGAGATCCCTGTAACATTATGGAACCTACTAAAAATGAGTTGGATTAACTAATTCCATATTGTGTAAGAAAAAATAATGTCGTTAAACATACCTAAGAGAACTTTTCATACTATTGATCTTCATCCTCAGATAGTCTTGCCGCTTATTTATGAAAACTGTACGTTGTGACTCTGATCTGAAAAATGAAATTGGTCATGTATGCAAGTGAGCATGTTGAAATCTTCTCTCTAATCGTTTAACTTTATATGATGCCGTTCAACGGGCTCAACTCACAGAAGGCATACCAAACCTGAACAGAAACTAGAACTGAAATTTGAAGAGTGGTGAATTTGGGAAGAATGACTCCAACATATATACTAAATCGATTTCAGATTTTACAAAGTAGTGATTTCCAATCATGATGTCCAATTATGGCTCTAATATAAGCTCCAGTATCTCAACAACATCAGACATCTTTGGTCTGTTTTCTGGTTTCTGTGCTAGACAAGGCATTGCAATTTCCAACATGTTCCACATTGCTTGTTTTACAATGGAATTTCTTAGAAGTTGTACGTCGTAGACCAGAAAACTCAATCCGTCTTGAGCATGAAGATGCGCCCAATTACCAAAGTTTTTAGTTGCACGACTCATGTGCTTTGGGGACCTTCCTGTAAGAAGTTCAAGGAGCAGGATGCCAAAGCTGTACACATCAGATGCCTGTAACGGCTTATTGCCATAAACTTCTGGGGCACGGTACCCGGAATTTCGATTAAGTGGTTTGGCACTTGGATTTATCAGGCTTTCCAAGTCATAATCAGCCACACAGCCATATTGTTGCGAGTTGAGGAAAATGTTCGATGCTTTTATATTTCCATGGACAAGCTTTCCACCACATTGTGTGTGAATATAAGCAAGACCCCTTGCTGCACCAACCGCAATTCTAATCCGTGTTTCCCAGTCTAAATGAACCCGATTACCGCCTCTTTTCCCTGGAATTATAAGAAATTACATCAACATAAACACATTTACATCCCATGTACGAATACTAACCAAAGAGTTACAAGTATATATCCAATTAAATTTGGTTTATAGTCTTCCGTTTTGTTCTGGTTTGGCACAGTTCTATGCAGCCAATGCACAGACATTTAACCCATTCACTCATAATTTTGAATGATGGCATCTATCCCTCGGTGACCGTGATGACAATGATCCTTTAATCACATACCTGGATTTATAGAATCGCCCCTCTTAATGCAAAAGTAAAGCATAAAGATAATTGATCTTAGTTAAATCATTCCAATAATTCACACATAAACTCTATGTACCCACAAATCATCATTCCTACAGCCTATATGAGCCTCCAATCTCACCACTTCAAGGTATGATAATTAAGTGTTGTGTATATGGCTCTTATAGAGTATGTTTACTTAAACAAATAGGTCGATGCCTAAGCGGAGCAGCATTGACCTCTTGAGTTTTAATTTACTGCCTAGGACGCTTAATAGGTTGGGGATGTAAGGGCAGCGTCCCCGCAGAATGGTACAGGGGTGTTTTTGAACATTTCTTAAAATCTTGTACAGGCTCTAAAGTCTTGTATGAACTTAGACTAGGGTTACTATATATAGAGGAGGTAACCTTATTATTCAATTGATAATAAAATCATCTCCGCTCTGCTCTTGTGGACATAAGCACATTGTCGAAACATGTTAAATCCTTGTGTTGATTTATGTCTTTCATTTTTCTATTATTTATCATCTAATCATTGGTATACAATCCAACACTAAGTTCTATACATTCTCTCGCTTTTCCTATCCCCTTTGCGAGTAAGGAGTTGAAACAGCATTACTTTTAATAACTTTCCTAAATTTGAGTAAAGATATTGAATTTAATGTGAGCAAAGAAGTGAAAATTGGAGAATATATAGGGCTTAACATACCGTGTAACATTGCAGATACACTCCCTTGACTGAAGTAATCGTACAGCCCCCACACACCACCCTCAACAAAGAAGTAACCCCATAGTGAAGCTACGTTTTCATTATCGATACTTCTGACAATTGCCATCCTTTCATCGAACACCTCGTTTGCAACTCTCCCTATCTTCAGCTTCTTTAATACAATTGTAGCTCCATTGCTCAGTGTAGCTGCGAACGTAGTACTGAATGAAAGCGCCTCGTCTCCAATGAATTCCCAAGAAGCCTCTAACAAATCTTCAAGATCAAATGCAGGACTGGAATTCTCAATATATAAAATATCAGAGTTTCCTTCGTCAACTTTGATATAACCTATGGATTTGATTGCACTCGGCAAGTATGAAGAAAATTCGAGGCGTGATGAAGGATC
This sequence comes from Fraxinus americana, assembly GCA_035079005.1. Lineage (NCBI taxonomy): Eukaryota > Viridiplantae > Streptophyta > Magnoliopsida > Lamiales > Oleaceae > Fraxinus > Fraxinus americana. The sequence continues at coordinate 171,575 of JAVHZT010000091.1, read as the reverse complement.
CCAACGGGAGCTGCTACCGAAATCCGATGCTATGGAGCTTATACTTGAATTTCTGGAGGAGGCATGAAAGAGTTGCCAAAGCTCCTCCCGGCGGATGACGGCGGCTGTCAGCCTCTCCCAGTTGTCGTAGACCGTCGACATGTATACTCGATTTGATCCTACGAAACGCAATTCTTGCAATATTACCTTAAATCGTGAACTTTTACAAATACTGATTAAGAATTCAGTTTATATAAACACGTTGACATCGAGTCTGTGAATGAATTCGGAAGTTTCTTTTTGTCCATATATATTACTATTCGTTCCAAACGCGTTTGGAGAAGAAACGCGGGAAGGAACTTAGAAGGAGAAGTTTGATTTGGCAAATGAAGAGATATATATTTTGTTATTTATTTATTTTAATTTTTCTTCAATTTTTCATAGAGGTGTCAATCCGGGTGGTCCGGGCCGGGTCGGCCCGTCAACATGTGAGCCCGGTAACGGCCCGCGTGAAAAAAAGCCCGCCCGTTGCGGGTTTTGGGCCGGTTACGGGTCGGCCCACAATTTTGGACTACAACCCAGGCCCGCCCGCTGACCCATGTGGGTCGAGCCCATGCGGGTCACGGGTCGCGCGGGTCGCGGTTCGTTCCGGTTTGGCCCGTATGATTGTATAAATAAAATTAAAAAAATATAGAATTTTTCATATTTATAGCAAAAAATATATTTTTTTGTTAAATGTAAACTAAGAATTGAACAAAATGATAAGTTCATAATTATATCAAGAAATTTTTACATAGAATTCAAATTTAATGTTACATGAATTATTTATAACTTTGCAAACTTAAATTTAATTTAAACAAATAACAACTACATCAAAATGCATGTCTAATTATTTTTTTTGTTTGGCTCCCCCCCCCCCCCTCCCCTTTTTTTTAATTTTTTTTTACGGGCCGCGGGTTAACCGCGGCCCGTGGGGGTGCAACCCGCGAAGCCCGCGGGTTACACCTCCTTGGCCCGTGAACCGCCCGCACGGGTCACGGGTCGGCCCGCGGTCCCGGTTTTCACGGGTCGATTTTCACGGGTCATGGCCAGCCCGTCCGTCTTGACACCTCTAATTTTTCACATAGAAAATAAATTATTTATATATACTAAAAGATCGATAATTTAACTTTTTTTGCCTTTTGGAAAATTTAATTTAAATTACTGTAATAATATATTTACTACGCTGAATTAATATAACTAAATAAAGGTTCTGAAACCATTTTTCTCCCTTTTTTCAAAGGTTAGGGACCTAACTACTATTTTATCTAATTAAAAATAAGGGCATATTAGTCTTTTTAAAAACTAACACCTGAAAAGTTAGGAACGATCGTGGTAAGAAACCAAAATTGAGACCATTTCTGCACTAAAGGCAAAGGTTACGATCCTTTTGCGCCAAATTCCTTTCAAAAACCTTCCCTCATAAAAATCAAATCCGATCAAGCCATTACGAGTTGGGTTTTGGGTTGGCTCTTCTTTGAAAGACACATCATGCCGAACTTGATATTATACTGATTATCATGAAAATTCATGCATTTTAAGAGATTTATTAAAATCTGAGTTGAGGATCGAGCTAATTAGATCAAATAATATTCAAGTAAAACGGTAAAAATATAAATTTGGCAAGTATGGCCACCTTGTGCCATCCTAATACAGAATAGACATTTATTACGGAGTTCAGCCGATGAATATTATTCATTTTGGGAGTAGAATTTTAGGAACTATTGAATAGATATACCATATCAAAATTCATTTGTCGTATGGATAATATGAAGTTTGAACAATTAATAGCACTACTAGTTTAAAGAGCATATTATTCATTTCTCACACGAAATTCATTTACAATCGTACAGGATTATATTACTGCTGCACCAGTACAAACAAAAGATGCAACCACTTCAACTTAAAACAACTAATAATACTGAAAGTTTAGGATGCGCCGTTGAGAAAATGTGCCAATGCCTTGTCGGTATCATTTTCGTACATGAACAGGGCATCTGCAACACTGTTTGACGAGAATCCCATTTCTCGCAGAAGAGTATAGCCATTCACAAATTCCTTAACCTGAATATAGTGAAAGAAATCATAGTCAGTTGCCTACTCAATGCACGCATATGGAAAATTTGCCAGTTTTTTGTTCTTCTGCAGAAAAATAATTGCATTAAATGATGGAATTCGTTTGTACTCCCTCAAACAATTCAGCAAACACCGTATATGTACACTAATAGCATCTTGAGAGACAAGGTCTCTTACTGAGTACCGCAAACACAATCCAATTTTTACATGCCACCCGCAATACTCCCAAGGTAACAACATGATCACATGGCAAGTATACGAAAAGGGATGAATTATAGTGGGATCTAATATATGTGAAAATAAAAGAGAATAAAATGAGAGGAAATTACCTTGGCCGGATTGTCTCCATAATTTGCAACAGCAATAGGCACAGCATCTCGATTAAGGCCAGATGCTATATATTTGCTCGCTAGGTGATCAGCACTGGGGTTCTGCATTTAAGCAATTGATGGCAGAATCAGATTGAAATTTACCCTGGAGCTAATATACAGCTCTAAGAATTCAAAATCATGTTCATTCCCGACCGTATTTGTAAACTTCATTCATTTTTTTCCTATTCTTACCAGCTCAAGTGTGTATTACAATTGAACATAAAGACAAAATATTTATTTAAAAAAAAAAAAAACTATATAATTTTGTTGCTAAGAGTATCAATTGGTATAAATTAACAACAAAGGAGATCCTGTTGGAGGGATTGATAGTCACGAAATCAATGTATCGAACTCGATTACAAATTGATACTTGAGAGCCCTGGACTCAATGCAAAAATGTAGAATACTACAAAACCTCTTATCTAAGGATCATGTCTCAACTGTCATTTAAGAAAAAATAAATATAGCTCATGTTTGGTTGGGATGAAAAAGTATATTTTGATAGAGCTTGAAATGTGTTAAATTTTAAGTTGTATTGGCTATTCTTTAGATAAAATAGTTATAAAAGTCAAGGAGTCTTTTGGGGTGTTGTATAAATGAACTAGGAGTCTTTGAGTTCGAGTATGGAACATGGAGAAAGAGTTGTCGGAATTATACTAGCATGTCGCCAAGCTGATGCTCAAGCGTCTAAAACAGAATCATTGTCGCCCGCTTGTCGCTCGCCTAGCGCTCGAGAGACGGTGGCTTCAGAGAAACCCAAGTTCGCAATTTTCAAGAGTTCTATTTATCTTATACTACCTTAATATCTCTATACTATAAATATCCAAGTACTTCGTGAAAACGATGGTTGATCGTTATTTTCTACCTTCATAAAATCATTTGGAGACCAACCAACAATTCTAAATCTTGAGATCAATTGGGAAAAATATCAAAATCAAATAATCCAAAACATTCACTTTCTAAATATAATCACGAAGGTACTTTCTTAATAGCTTTCAAAGGTTGCTGAAAATTGAGAGATGTTGGACCAGAAGCACATGAAGAGTACAAGAACAAGGTGTTCTTGGTGATCCACGGGAAATTGACAATTCCAGAAGATCGGAAACAGATGTGAGTGAAGCACTTTCCAGCGGATTTTGGAAATTGTAGGAATTAGATCAGTGAGTCCAGTGAATTCTCTAGGCTGGATCATACTATAAGTAGTTATTGTCTACAATGGAAATTATTGGCTTGGTCCTAGAGTTTTTAATCTCGTAAAGGATTTTCTCTGCCAATAAATATTGTGATGTTTACTGCTTTATTTACTATTATGAAAATTCAACATAGGAAAAAGTTGAATTGATTAACTAAACATCTAGAATAATTTAAAAGTGACTTGTTACTTTTTAATGATAATTTTAATTCCGCGTTATTCACCTATTCAACCCCATCTAGGTAATTTGAGGGTCGAACTCGTAACTTTCAATTGGTCTCAGAGTCCAAATTCGATTCCTGACCTTAGTTTTCTAGTTGAGTAATTGTCCGTTTCACCATATTTTGATGGTAGTAACTACGCCCATTAGAACGTTAGAATGAGAACCTTCCTGAAATTGATGGATGAGCGTATTTAGTTGAGCGAAGTGAATGGTTGGACTGCCCTTCTTGCATTGTTAATGATGTTGTTACCCCCACTCATATAACTAATTGGTTGAAGACTGATTTAGATGAGTGTAGTTGGAATAGTAAGGCTTTACCTGCTATGGATGTGTTACCAGAAAATTTAGGTATGTGTCTATATGTGAAGTTGCTAAAGAGGTTTGGGATATTTTACAGACCACATATGAGGGAACTCAGGCCGTTAAGAACTCTAAGGCCTCGTTTGGGAGGAATTAAAATCCAATTAAAATTGAAAATATGACCGTTATTGGGTCCCACTCGTCTAATAAAAGTCAACAATAACGGCTATATTTTCGATTTTAATCCGATTTTAATCCCTCCCATACAAGGCCTAAGTTACAGATGTTGACTACTAAGTTTGAAGAAATTAGGATGAAGGATGATGAGATCTTCAACGACTTCTATGCGAGCTTGATAGATATAGTTAATTCTAACTTCAACCTAGGTGAGAGAATTCTTGAGCCTAAGATTGTCGAAAAGTCCTTAAATCCTTACCTGAGATATTTATGCCTAAAATTACGGCTATTGAAGAGAGCAATGATTTAGATACGGTTAAGATTGAAGAATTTAGTTGGATCTCTCCAAACTTACGAACTCACCGTATCTCAACCTAAGAAGAACAAGTCTATAGCCTTGAACACTATTAGGGAAGAATAATATTACTAATATAAAAATTTTAAAAAATGTTTAGAAATAAGAAGAAGCCTCAAGAGAGACATAAAGGAGCTCCAAGTGAGTCTAGAAAGAGATCTCAATATGTAAGATGTCATAAGTGTCAAGGTTTTGACCACACTATAGAAATGGGTGCCCTAACAGTAAGAGAAATTAGGGTAAAGCTATGAATACAACTCTTACAGATGATGAATCTAGCTAGGATAATCAAAGTAAGAGATCCATACATGATGAAAGTGGAAAGTTTATGGCCTTCACTGCTAGGATTATGAGTTAATCTGATAAGGACAATGAAAAGGTTGAAGAAGTGGATAGTGGTGAGCAATCTGAGGAAAATTCCGAAGATGAGGAAGAGATTCATGAGGCTTATCATCAAATATTTGACGAGTCTTAAAATTAAGAAGGTGAATAAAGTCGTGTTTAAAAAGGTTAATGCACTTGAGCTAGAAAGAGAGAGACTTATATATGACATTCAGGAGTCAAACAAAAGCTTTAGCAAGTTAAGATTAGTCAAGGAAAACTTAAAGGCTAAGGTTAAAACCCTAGCAAGCGTTCTTGAGAAATCCAATACTCAACTCCATTCTTTCTTCAAAAGCTGAACAGTCTTTTAGGGTTGAACAAGTCTGCTGGGAACATAGGAGGTCTAGGATATAAGCAGATCGATCATAATAGGGCTAGTACTTCCAAAAACATTTTTGTCCTACGCATGACTATATGTATATAATTATATATGATTATGAATGATTGTGAAAATTAAGTAAATTTCCTTATATGTGAAAAATAAGTTAGGAAGATTCCTTCAAAAATAAGTAAATTACCATACATGTGTGAATATATAATATATATAATTATTACAATTACGTGAGTCTATATAAAAAGTTGTAAAAGTCAAGGAGTGTTTTGGGGCTTTGTATAGATGGACAAGAAGTCTTTGGGTTCGAGTATCGAACATGAAGAAAGAATCGCCAGAATTATGCTAGTATGTCGCCAAACTGATGCTCAAGCGTCCAAAACAGAATTATTATTGCCTGCCTGTCGCTCGAGCGACGATAATTTTCGAGAAACCTTAGTTCGCAATTTTCAAAAGTTTTATCCTATATTAACCCAATACCTCCATACTATAATTACCCAAGCCCCACTTCGTAAAAACGGTGGTTAATCATTATTTTCTACTTCATAACACCCTGTGGAGATCAACTAACAATTCTACATCTCGAGATCAATCAACCACAAGTTCGAAAAAAACATCAAAATCAAATAATCTAAAACACTCATTTCTTAAATATAATCGGGAATGTAATTTCTCATTAGCTTTTTAAGGTTACTGAAAATTGAGAGAGGTTGGACTAGAAGCAAATAAAGAATACAAGAACAAGGTATTCTTGGTGATTCACAAAAAATATACAATTCCAAAAGATTGGAAACAGGTGTGAGTGAAGCACGTTTTAGCGGGTCTTAGAGATTGCAGGAATTAGATCAACAAATCCAGTGGGTTCTCTAGGCTGGATCATACTGTAAGTTTTTATTGTCTACAGTGGAAGTTATTGGCTTCGTCTTAGAGTTTCTAATCGTGTAAAGGATTTTTTTGTCAACAAATCTTGTGTTATTTGTTACTTTATTTATTATTGTGACAATTCAATATAGGATAAACTTGATTTGATTGACTAGACATCTAAAATAATTAAAAAGTGACTTGTTACTATTAATTGGTAATTATAATTCCGCGTTATTCACCTATTCAACCCCCTCTTGGTGATTTTAAGGTCCAACTCGTAACTTTCAAAATGTGTAATTGAAAAGTTGTGGACCTAAAATATGTAGTTGAAATGAATTATTGATTTTGACTTAGATTATTTGCATTAAATCTTCATCTTAGAAAAATTATTCTCAATTGACCAAGAAATTTCTACATCTTGAGCCATATACACAAGAATATGAACAACCTATTAATTCCCTCATGATAAAATTGAGAAGATCTCCATTATTATGAATTTCATAAACATCTTGAGCACATAAAATCTACAGATTCACACTTTACACACAATACATTATTAGTAAGAGTGAACTTACATAAGATGTTGATTCAGTTGGCTTAGGAGGAACAGTTTCAAGGCCAAGTCGGCTCCAATTCGGGTTTTCCTTGACTGCTTCAGCCAAAAGAATCCTCTCGAACTCAAAATCAAAGTGGAAAAGACTTCGAGGAATCTCTCCAACATGTGGAGACAACGTAGGCTAAATAAATTCCAAAACAAAATACATTCAAATTTAGAAAGCAACATAAATTTGCAAATAATTTCAATTTATGACAAAATAAAAAATTATATCGTCATCGTATACATATGCGAATTGAAAGTTGGTATTAGATAGATCATGTTCTATAGACTACAAAGCTATGGATTCATAAAATTCTAAGAATAAACAAGTTAATGAATTGTACCGGTGGTGTAATTTTATACTCTGGTTTAACAGCAACCCTAATCCCAATTCCAGCTGCAAATCAAACAAAAATATAAAAAATCCCACAAATTATATAAAACATACACATCTAAAAATCTTTAGCAACCGGAAGAAAGAGCAGGAGAGACATACAAGTAGTGGGCGGAGCAGGGGCATGTTGGAATTGATGGTTACGACCAGGGACACCAGGGGTGGAGGAGTTGGCACCACCGCCGCCGATCTTGGGATAGAGGGAGGATGGTTTCCCGTACGGCGGATGCGCAGATGATGACGCCGTGGTGGCCGCCGGCCTGCTATAATTCGGGTCGTAAGATTGGCCCGCTCGGGTCCTGAAATCGTACTCCATTAATAGTTGAAATTAATCTAGTTTCTAATGAGTTTTTCGCCGGTTTGTTCCGAAGAATCACCGGTGCCGTAGTTCCGTAAACTATTGGAAGAGTACTCGGTGAAGGAAAGGGAAACTGGCGCGTTACTTAACCGTGTTAATTTAGGCGTCTAGAAATGATTTGTTTTTCAGTTATTACCTGGAAATATCATTGGAGGTCATTTCACTAAACTTTAATTCGTATCAATCACTCAACTTTAATTAATTCAACTCCAATGGTCTAACTTATATTTTATTTCATTTAACCATTCAATTCCAATATAGTTTATTTTTTTGAAAACTGTATTGTCAAATCTTGAATATTTAATTTAAAATGGTTAGTCTTATTTAGTAACAAATAAAATAGATATATTCTATCTAGCTAGGTCGCAGATTCTATAAATCAAGTCACGAGGTAGATTCGAATTGAAACAAAAATTGTAACAATACAAGTTCGCCTCCAACCTTTTTAATTTTATCGCAATTTTGTTTACATTAAATTTTAATAGCACTTAACATTCACAACCTCTTTGTAATTCACACAAATGGTCCATCCTCAATAGGGATGGACATCTCCAAACTGAATTGAAATCTCGATTTTGAAGTCGTTAGTTTGAGTCCACATAGGTTTTGACTTTTTCAATACTTCATCAAACCGTTTGAAGATTGTTCAATTTGAATTTCAATGGTTAAAAATTGTCTGAAATCAAACAAAATCATTCACACAATTTTTAAAAAAACAATTATTTATTTTATTCAAGATATATTATTTATTAGATCAATTTAATTCAACAAATTTATTTGCTAGTCAACTTCTATTGGCTATTCTAGAAAAAAAAAAAAAATTATTCATTAAAATAATTTTTCTTTATCTAAATAATGAAATTGTAAGCTTAAATTTTAGGGTTGAACCTTATATTAATTTATTAGTTTAAAGTTTAAACTATTATAAATTAATTACTATTTGTGAATGATTATTGTACGTGTGCAACACAAATTATAACATATAAATATGGGGCATTGGTTCTCAATAAAATAATACAGCAGCTTTGATTCTCTCTATTTTCTTATTCTCTTCAATTTATAACACGCTATTAGAACGATTGCACTTCCTTTGTTTTCTTCCTTGATCGGTCTAGATTAAAATGTTGGAAGCATGAATCAAATCTTACAAACAAGAACTTATCAAATCTGGACTGCTAAGGTTTTATGAATTTACCAAATCTACGTAAGTTTGCTCTTTTGAAATCTTTTGTTTGTAATTCCTATCAAACTTTGTTAGAATATAAGGATATATGATTTATGAATAATAGTGAGAGTATAAAATGAGTTTTGAGAAATAAATAAAAAATAATAATTGGCCCAAATAAAAAGATGCAATACATGCAAAATTGAAAGTACTAAGAAACCTAAAATTTTTGAACCTACAATCCGAACAGCTAGAAGTGTAGTTCCTTAAAACGGAACCTAAAAAATTATAGTTTGTAACTTGGGCCAAATTTGTTTATGACTATATGGAGGTTATTTATATATAGAGTATCACTATAGAGATGTCTTACTATATAATAAATTTTCTTGAAGAGATTTCATGTAAAAAAAATTATACATCCATTTGATACTCGATAGTTATTTATTCACTTGAAGTGAAAAGATGACACTTATCGTTCTCAGTATTATAATATGATGATGCAATTTATTTCGATGTATATAAAGCTCATCAACCAATCTATCGATTTACATGTGGCTAGTACGACAATTTATGTGAAAGAGATAATTCACAAAGCATTATCTAATGCAACACTTCAAAAGTTGATAAACAAAATATATAAATCTCAAGTGACATTATCGTTAGAAAAGTAAATACAAGTTTTACTCTTTTTTCCTTGATCAACGTTTTGTCCAATTGTAAACGAGCCAAATTTCGTAGCATATTTAAAAATATAATTACTCATTTTTCCTTCTCTAGGGTAATTGCCCACATAGTTTTTCCCAATAAGGTTTTAACAATATATTCTCCGTTTAATGGAATTTATAGTTATGTATATCTATAATATGCTAAATATTTATTCTCAGCATAAATTTATGGTTCTACTCTACCCTTGAAGAGGACAACAACAAAAATGATTTTTCATCATACCATCATGTTCATTACAATCAATCTGAGATAAAATGAATATCCTGTATGAAGATGTATTACTTGAAGGCTACAACAAAGACTAGAACAACAAAATTGTGTTATATAAGTTTTATACAGATGGTGGTATTGAACATATTGTCGCACAAGATATGGATGATTCGGTACACAAGTTTTCATTGCTTGGAATCAAGGGGAGTAGTTGTATTCTTTGTCTTTCATTCATGTTTTGTCTTATTAGGTGATCTTGACAGAGTTCTAATGAGGTGTCATTTGATTATTTCAAATTCTTTGCATTCTTTTTTTTTTTTTCGTTCGTTTGATATTTTTATCTCATTGATTTTTACAAGCAAAGTTTTTAAAGAGGCAAATGTTGTTTAAATTTCAAGGAAAATATTGTAAATTAATTGTATTGGTGCATTCCTAATTATAACCTATAAATATGTAACATGAAATTGTATTGTAACATTTACATTTAGAATGTTTTAGTTCAAGTGTTATGGTGAATTTTTCATTAATATATTTATTTTTACTTGTTTAAAAGATGTTATTTTTATGTCATTAAAAGCTGGTCTAGGACCAAATCAAGTTGCAAAAAGTGATTTTGTTTGGTTTCATTTGAAAATTGAAAAAACCGTGTTCACTGCTACTCCTAACTACTTCAACCTAAATTTTCCATTAATGTCACATAAATAGACAATTCTACCCTCTAACTAAAAAAATTTAAAAAATAAAAGAGAAATAAATAAATAAAAGATGAAAAGAAAGAAAAATAAAAAATCAATTAGTTTTCTTCACCACCCTACCTATAGGAGTGAACACGTTTGGTTTTGTTGATTTTTAACTTATTTTCAAAACAAATCATTTTAAATGATTTAGAAAATTAAATTTCAATCCGAACCAAATCAATTTTTGTGGCTCACATTTTGCCTAACGACATAAAAGTAACTCTTCTCAAACAAGTTAAAACTTAAAACATATATATACTGGTCTAAAATCTCAACAAAAAATTTCAACTATAATTTTCTAAACATAAATGTTATAGCACTAAGATACCGATCTCAAAACAAGCTAAAAAACTAAAATGAAATAAGGAAAATCACGTTTTGTTAATAAGCAAAAAACAGAAAAATAAAATTGAATTTATAATCTCTAATGTATTTCTAATCATGTTTCCTATTTTATAATATTGTTATTAATTATCGTTGGAAATTAAAGAGTGATTTTTGTATCAACTTTAACCAAATAGACAAACGTGTTTTACTCCTCAAGTAGATGATCATTGTATATTTGGATTCACAAAATCAATTCCGAATGAATGAAAAATTGAAATATAAAAGGGTGGTTAGTGAACGGTCTGAACAGGTATGACTATTTGTGAAATATGCTGATTTTTGGGCCTGTCTCTTCAACCACTACTCTTCAACCTCTATATATTGGACCCCCTTGATAGTTGTAATTCATTCGTAATCATATGTTTTGATTTATCAATTCATTGTAATTCATTCATAATCATATGCTTTGATTTATCAATTCATTGCAAAAAACATAGTTTTCTTGCATAAAAAGTTCATTCAAAGTAGAGAGTGATTTTCAGTTTCGAGTTCGTAGTTTCTTGTCGTTTGAAGTACTTCTACTGAAAAGAGAAAAACTGTTATATCATGGGAGACGATTTTCACATCACCATGAGCACCTTGGCAGGCGCAAATTCATCTTAAAGAAATAGTGTTAAACACTAACCTCGATTTACAACTTCACTATTTCATTCTTCATTTATGCAATTCATTCTTTCCATTCCAAGTAAGTGGATTTGTTTTGTTTATTTTTCATAATATAATTAGCAAATTTACACATATAAACCAACAAGTTTAAGATGATTTTTCGTCATTTTTGCTTATTTTTCTTCATCTAAGTTATTTTGAATAGCAAATACATTGCTATTCTTTTCATTAATTTGATTTGTTAAACTTTTGTTTTCGTAACAAAAATGGAAACCAATGGGACAAATTCTAGTCAAACCACAAATGGTATAACAAGTGGGTTCCACCCATGGCTGTACTGCTTCAATCTACTCCTATACCCTATTGAGAAAAATCAAAGAAATTCAGCGGTGTGGATTTCAAAAGATGGCAATAAGAAATGTTATTTTATCTCACCACTTTGAATTTGGCAAGGTTCCTTTCAGAAGATCCTCCGTGGTGTAAGAAGGAGAGATTAATCGAGAGTCGATCATTGCGTTGAATGCATGAAAGCACTCGAACTTCTTGTGGAAAAACAATATCCTAAATGGATTGGACAATACACTATACTATGTTTATAGTGCTATGAAGTCCGCAGAAGAACTTTGGGAATCCTTGGAGAAAAAATAAAAAATGAAGAATGCAGGCACAAAGAAATTCATTGTTGGAAAGTTCATCGACTACAAGATGATAGACTCTAAGACCATCATCGATCAAGTCCAAGAACTGCAGGTTTTTCTACATAACATACATGCCGAAAATATGAAGTTGAGTGAGTCATTTCACGTTGATGCTATCATCGAGAAACTCATTTCTTTATGGAGAGATTTCAAAAACTATTTCAAGCACAAACGCAAAGAGATGAACCTGGAAGAACTTATTGTCCGGCTAAAGATAAAAGAAGACAAGAGAAATATCGAAAAGAAATATGTAGTTCAATTTGGCTAAGTAAAAGCTAATTTGGTGGAATCCGGTTCAAGAATCAACAAGATAAGAAAGCATTCGAGTGATGCGTCAAAGAAGAAGAACAAAAAGAATGCTAAGAAATTCAAAGGCAACTGCTTCAACTGTGGTAAAGTAAGACATCGTGCAAATGAATGTCGAAAGCCAAATAAGAACGTACAAGCAAATGTGATTGAAGAAGACACATTATCTAAAGGGATAAACGAGATGCACTTGTCTGTTGTTGTTTCTAAATGTAACAATGTTGGAAATCCTAAAGAATGGTGGGTTGATACTAGTGCTACACATTACATTTGTGCCGACAAAACAATGTTCTTTAACTACAAAGAATTCAATGAAGAACAATTGTTCATGGAAAATTCTGTAAGTTCAAAAGTTTAAGAACAAGTGAATTTAACTTTGAAGATGACTTCCGACAAAGAGTTCATCCTTAATAATGTTCTACATGTACTGGGCATTCATAAGAATCTTGTATCCAGGTCTCTATTTAGCAAAAATAGCTTTAAGTTGGTCTCTGTGTCTAATAAGTTTGTACTCACTAGAATGAGTTGTATGTAGGAAATGAATATCTTTGTGATGGGATGTTTAAAATGAATGTCATTACTATTGTACCAAAATCAAGCAATATGAATAAAACTATTAATTCTACTTATATGCTTGGGTTGTCTTTTTATATTAAGACACGTGAATTTTAAATCTATGCGAAAATTACTGAACTTAAGTTTGTTATATTCTTTAAAATTTGATCATAATCATAAATGTGAAATTTGTGTTGAGGCAAAGTTGGCCACTACTCCATTTCATTCGGTTCAAAGGAACATTTCATCTTTAGAATTAATTCACAATGATGTTTGTGACTTGAAGTTTTGAAAACAGGAGGTGGAAAAAAGCAATCCATTACTTTTATTGACGATTGTACAAAGTATTGTTATGTCTACTTGCTAAAAAGCAAAGATAAAGCTTTAGATTTTTCAAAAATTATAAGAATGAAATTGAAAATTAACTTAGCAAATGAATAAAGAATATTCGAAGTGATAGATGAGGAGAATACGGGGTACCCTTTGAAGAATTTTGTTTAGAACATGGAATTATTTATCAAACAACGGCACATTATTTACCTCAATTAAATGGTGTTGCTGAACCCAAAAATCAAACTCTTAAGGAGATGATGAATACTATGTTGGTAAGTTCAGGTCTACCCCCAGAACATGTGGGAGAGCTATCCTTCTAGCAAATGTCATTGTTAATAAAATACTACAAAAGAAAAGGGATGAAACCTCATATGAATTATGGGAAGATCATAAACCATTTCATAAACACTTGAAAGTGTGGGAGTGTTTGGCTAAGATTGAAGTACGAAAGCCCAAGTAAGTTAAAATTGGACCTAAGACAATTGACTGCATATTTATTTGAAAGCCCAAGTAAGTTAAAAATGGACCTAAGACAATTGATTGCATATTTATTTGGTATGCTAATAACATAAGTGCATATCGATTTCTTGTTCATAAGTCAGATATGCTAGATATATATGAAGGCACTATCATTGAGTCAAGAAATGCCACCTGACAAACAAGAAATAAGTTCAAACAATCGAACTTATGAAACTAGAAATGGTACTCCTCTAAGTGATAAAGAACCAATGTGCAGTAAAAGGGCTAGAACATGTACATCATATTGTCTTCATTTTCTAATATATATGTTAGAAAATGATCCTAAATATATAATGAAGCAATATCTACTTCGGAAGCACCACATTGGAAAGAATCTATCAACATTAAGATATAATCCATTGTCCAAAATCACATTTAGTAGTTGGTTAATCTCTCACCTAGAAATAAGCATTTAGGATGTAAATGACCATTGTAAGGCATTTAATATGGTTCTTAGATACTAAGATATACCTTAAATTTTGAATTACATTTTACAAGATATCCAGTTATATTGGAACGATATTATGATGTGAATTAGATATCTGATACACAAGATTTTAAATCAACAAGTTGTTATATTATTACTAGGCTATCATATCTTAGACGTCCTCAAAACAAACATGTATAACTTAATCAATGATGATCAAAATTTATATATTTAGATAAAGTTAGAGAAGAAGCAGAATAGCTTCGCAATTTCTTAAGAGGATATTTTATGTTGGCCTAAGTTGGTACCTGCAATTGGTATATATTGTGACAACAAATTAGCTATTTGAAGAAAACAAAATAGTACGTATAATATTAAGTCCACACATATACGTCGTAGACACAATACCATTAAACCATTAATCTCAAATGTATTATTTTCAATGATAATGTGAAATCAAAGGAAAATATCGCGGATCCACTTAGAAAAGGTTTACCTAGAGATCAAATATACTATCTATCGAAGGGAATAAGCTTAAAATATACTACGTAAGAGTTTTTATAATGGTAACCCAACCCTGTTAACTGAAAATCCCAAGATCTGGTTTGATGGCACAACTAAGTTATGAAGATTACATGAAGTACTTAAGAATTATATCTTACCCATTCCTATGATAATAAAAGTGCTTTATGTAGAATGTATGAGGTTAAGTTATACTTTTAATAATTCCTGTAACCTGGATAAGTCAAGTGGAATATGACAGAATACTCTTAATAGGAGGGAGATCACATATGTAAGTGTGAAGATGGGCTGCTTCTATGAGAATTTTGGAGGTTGAAATTCTCTAAAACACTTCTGAAACACAAGAGTGGTTTATGCTTAAAATGAACCCAACCATGAGAATCGAAATTGTTAGGGAATATATTGTATGAGTACTGTTGTTTTGGTTTACAACAACGGTTTAATAGTTCAAAACATTATGTTCACTAATTAGCCAAGTAATTTTGATAGTATTTTACTAAAACAGGTTCAAAGTTAGAAGCTGCCTCTCTTGATGCGATATCTTTTCGCCTGTACTCTCTACGAGTTTCTGCATTATCATTTACATTTTTGATAATTTTCATTCATGTGAGGGATTGTTGGAAATTGGTTCAATAAAAAAGTGATTTTTTTTTATCATCTTTGACCAAATATTTGGATAGGGTTCAGTAGTCAATTCGCATTCTACTCCTCAAATAGACGATTGTGGTATATTTTGATTCAAAAAATCAATTCCGGATGAGTGAAAAAATGAAGTATAAAAATGAGGTTGATAAATGGAAATTTGAAATTAATTAATTCGGGAAATTCTAATTAAATCGAAAGCTCGAGCGGACGTCTCACGTGCAGTGAACGGTCGAGTTATTAAAAAATCGCTTAAGCGGCGGCTAGGCGATTAGCGTTCAGTCTGAACGGCGATTATCATTACACTGTGAGCACCTTGGCAGGGCAAATTCATCATAAATGGATAGTATTAAACACTAGCCTCGATTTACAACTTCATTGTTTTATTCTTCATTTCTGCAATTCATTCTTTCCATTCGAAATAAGTGGTTTGTTTTGTTTTGTTTAATATTTCAGAACATAATTGGTAAATTCACACACATACACCAGCAAATATTCTTTAAAATTTTGAAGCTCAGAGTTTTTCCAACCATATAATTCTCAAGTTGTTTTAGTTATAGATTGATTGTTTACGTGGCATACTAATAGCATCAACTAAGCAACTTGTACATATGACTTAAAAGGAATATCACTTTTACACGACACTTTCGAGAAGAATTACTAATACATGGCGCAATTCCATCATAAAACAAGTTAGAAAAAACAAAATTGCGAATCAAAGTAACTAAAATCGGAAATTTAATGTGTAGCACATATTTTACACATCGAATCAAAATTAATCTCTTGTTAATAATCCAAGGAAAAAAAATGAAATGTCAAGTGAAGTGAGCCATTAGTATCACCAACCTCCATCCATCCCCACACAACGAATTTTGTAACCATATAAATGAACACACACATACCTTGCATTCAAGATGTTTTCAAAAGGGCTTTCAATCAGATGCTGATATATATGAAATGATTTGATCATATGCATAGAAAAAAACAATTAGAAATAGTTACATACTCGTCAATTCTTGCAACAAAACACAAGTTTTCCAGTTCAAAAGGAATACAAACAGCTGCATTTCGACGACAACTAGCCTTTCTCAGGTTAGTATCTACACAACTATAGCTTCTTACATGTTTGGTTTTGCTTAAGAAAGATTCTATGGCAGAAGATCTTTACTTATCGTCGAGAAAAACATCTTTAACCATGACCAAACTAAATTTCTTGATTTTGCTTATTGTATTAGCATTGGTATTCATTGTTGATTTTCCTAAATTATGAGAAAACGTGTTTCAGGTGTAACTGTTATTAGATTGACAAATAGTTGTCACGGCATAAACATGACTTTCATGTAGACTCTTATGATATTAGATACATAAGTGATTGGATCTAGTGTAAGTAGGAGTTTATAAGTGTTATGCCTTAGGATCAATCAACTCTGGACATAACTACTTTTAATAGATATTTGGCAGGTCCATTATTTAATTGAATTAATATTCTAATAAATTAATTAATAGAATTCGTGGATTCAAATCTTGGTAATTTGTTAATCACAATGAGTTGTGATTATGAGATACAAATTACATCTGACTGAATCTTAAAATATCTGTGGTCGTAAGTAATAACGAAATACGGATATCGTTATTACGGATAGACTATCACATGTGGTAGTTCTTACTTGTGAAATAATTAGCTGATCTCACAAGCTAAAGTATGGTGACACTTAGATGAACACGTGGATGTTTTGTTATAGAACAAGATACAAGAGACTCGCTGGGGAGATTCCACATGGATAACTATCTGAGTGTCAGTGGTTAATATCTAACGTTCGGTAGTGGAATTAGTTCTTCGACTTGAGGTCAACATAGTGGCTTATATGATGACAATTATACTTTGGTGATGTCAGATGTTGCTCTGTCGATGTTGCTCTATCCAGGTTGCTAATACGACATCGTTCGTGTATGTCAAGAATCATATGAAGGTATGATCAACAGATGATTCGTCACTTTTAGATATTAAGAGATTATGATCTACATTTCATTTAATTAAGTTGATAACGAAATCATTGGCCAGGTGTACTCATAAGTCGAAAAGAGTTTTCGACTTATATTGACTTAATAATATGATGAAATATATGATCAATAATTGAGATTGACACACATCCACATCTCTTAGTTGATCGAATAATATTGACCAAATGAATATAGAATAATGGCAAACGAACAAGTTTGATTTTGTCATACCACATGACATTTTTCGTCACATTGCTAGTTATCAATCTGGAACGACGAATGTGAATTGATGATTAATTAAAAATGGGTATTTTAAGTTATCGATTTTGTTTAGATCAAAATAATAATTCATGTCGTTAGGTATCGTGATGGGAACCTAATGTGTCACATACAAAAGGAGAACTAGAAGAATGAGATTCACCAATCAATTAATTAACAAGTGTTGGACAATTAATTAATTGAGTTGCTTGTTAATATGTCCGAATTAAGTAATTGAATTAATTACTTCATGGACCAAATTTAATTAATTGGATTAATTAATTAATTAATTAATTAATTGAGTTGCTTGTTAATAGGTCCGAATTAAGTAATTGAATTAATTACTTCATGTACCAAATTTAATTAATTGGATGAATTAAATATTGGATAGGGTTAAGTTTAAGATCGGGTCAAGCTCACTTGGACTTATATTAATAAGCTATTATGATTTCAGAAAAAGTAAACACAATTCATTATTTTGTTAGCACAGAAAAAGAGAAACCTTAATTCTTTCATTCTTGTTCCCTGTGTGGATTTCTATTAGAGGTTGAACAATTGGACAACTATGGATTGTAAATCGTGATTGTTCGTGTTTCAAGATCAGCAAAGGAGTTTGCCAAATCTACGAAAGGTATAATTCCTATCACATTTTCTATTGAAACACAAAAAAGATCATTGGTGAGAATTGAAATTATTTTCATTTTTCGTTGTGCTTGATTATGTAAATTCCCAACAACAGGTTGATTTTCATTGCAGCTCGAGTTTCAGATTGTCAATTTGTTTTTAATGCGTGCAGGTAGAGGTGTCAAATGATTCGATCTCGGCTCACCCACGAGCAGGCTCCACGTTCGTGGTAAGCCACTATAGTGACCTAAAAAGTGACCGTTTTGGTCGCAAACGGTCACTGAACTTACAAAAGTGGCCGCTTTGGGCACTTTAATTTTTTTTTTCCTTCTTTTTTATACTCTATAAATACTCCAATCCATTTCCTTTTTTTTTTTTTTTCACACAACATTCCAATAACAATTCGCACTCTCTTCCACATTTTGCAATCTACTACATTCATTTCTACCTTCAATTTCAATTATTTCATACCAATTATCACACTACAAATTTACAATTATAATCTTATACATAAACTTTCTTTGAATTCTTGATTTCTTTCCGTACTCTTTATTTACTTAGTTATTTATTATACCTTCTATACTATACAAATTATAATACATATCTTATACATTTCATCACAATTCACAAATGGATCCACACTCATTTGTTGAGGATTGTTCGTTATTGGAGGCGAATCACCTGTGACCCCGCAAAAAGTCAATTTCAAAATGAATTTGTCGATCTCAATGAACTACCCATTCCCGAAAATATTCCAAATTTGGATGCTCATGAAAGTAGTAATTAAATTGATTTAGATGACATTGATATTTTCGAAGTGGAACAGGAGAAGGAACATGAATTAGATGTTCTCGATGCCAAAGGGAAGCGAAAGGGAAAAAAGGGCAAAATGTTGGGATCACTTTAAATTGATTCTAACGGGTCATGTGGTCGATGGAGTCGCAGAGTCTAAAGCAGTATGTAAATACTGTCAACAACAACTGGTATGGCAAAATGGCATTGATACAACCCATCTCAACCGTCACTACAAAGCACGTGCGGGCAAACATGAGCTTCTTGGTGCAGGTTAAAGGCAACTGCAATTTGGTAGTCCAACCGTCGATTCTGCTTCTACAACAATTTGCACGTGGATGTATTCGGAAGAGAAAGGTCGAACGGGAATGGTGAAGTTCGTTGCCGGTGCTGAGTTGTTTCTAGTAATAGCGGACAACCAACATTTCGTCTCTTTTGTGAAATAATATCTTCAACCAAGATACGTTGGGGTAAGTAAAAACACTTTTCGTTCCAATACAATAGAATATTTTCTTTAAAAAAAAACAATTGATTATCGATTTTTAAAAATATGAGGGTGTTATATCTTTAAATTTGGATTTATGGGAACGGATTAATAAAAGATGTTATATTGCTTCAATTGCACACTACATAGACCCACTTTAGAATATGCATAACAAAATTATTGCTTTTAAAATTATTGAGTTTCCTCACAATGATAACAATATATATAAAGCTGTTATGACCATTATTAGAGAATATTATTGCGAGAGTAAAATTCGTTCTTTTACATTTGACAACGCTAGTGTTAATAATCTAGTTATCGATAAATTGGGTAGGGTATTGCAACCCGTTTTTAGTGGTTATTTATTTCATATTCGTTGTGTGTATCATATTTTTAATTTAATTGTGCAGGATGGTTTGAAACATATTAAGAATGAAATTCAAAAAATTAGGGATGCACTAATATATATCACGATTTTTCCTAGTAGAAAACAAGGTTTTGAGGAATTTTGTACTGAATTTGGAGTGACGAATACGAAAACATTTGTTAGTGACGTAAGACATAGATGAAACTCCACTTACTTATTATTAGAATCATGCGAAGCATTTGAAAATTTAATAACTGAATTTTATAACAATATGCATATTAGAAACGATGATGACACCATTTTGAATGAATTTGATTGGCTTTTAGCTTTTAAAATAAAAATTTTTTTGACAAGTTTTTATGATTTCACAACTATTTTATTTGGAGTGTACTATCCCACTAGTTGTATGGTGTTTGAACGTATTTATATAATTCCTTTTCATAAATACAAAAATGACCACAATTTTAGTGAAATTATATATTATACAGTGTTCGAAAAGGCGCGAAAATGCGCCGCCTAGGCGCGATGCGTGGATCAAACGCGTCGAATTGGTGCAATGCGCGGAAAATGCGTTTTTGACCTTTTTTGTTCGAAAATTCGCGCGCCTAGGCGAGCATTTGCGCGCATTAGCCCGCATTAGCGCGCCTAGGCGGCGCATTTTAGAACAAAATTTTTTTTTTATATAAAAATATATTTAATGCCTTAAAAATACGAAACGCATTATGCCGCTTATTCTTCGCATTGACACGCCTAAACTTGTGATTCTTGATTCTCGGCCTCGACGCTTCGCTACGCATTACGCATTTTAGAACACTGATATAGAATTAAAGTTTAAAAAATATTGGGAAGACTTGCCTATATTATTTCCTTTAGCATGCATAATGGACCCTGATACAATTTATCCGATAATAAATATGTAATTGATTAGATTTCAAAAGCTATAACCTTTAATATACCTTTCACTTATAAAAAATTAGATAAACTTTATTTGAAATATATGAATTATCTGAAGGGTACCCTCTCCACCTACTCCTCCCGCTAATATTGAAGAAGACAACGCTGCAATATTAAACTTATTTGAAGACATTAATAAGCGTAGATATGATGCTGTAGGTTCTTTTAATAGTAGTACGTCTACCGTACGTTATCAGACATCGGATGCAAGTCCAAATGTATTGCCTACTGAATTAATTGATTACTTTAATTATAATATGCCTAATAATAAAATGATTAAGAAAAGTTCATAAGAAGAAATTGTATTACGACGATGATCAGCGATTTCTGCGATTGCAAAAGACCTACTAACATCTACGGTTAACATTATAGTTTCGAAGTCTGCTTTTAGTACAAGTAAGAAGGTTCTGTCCGAGGTCGGGACCCGACTGAAAGAAGATATTTTGGAAGCATTAATTTGCGCGACGGATTGACAAGACGCTCATTTTCGACTATAAGATAAATATGCAGAAATTGCATTTCGTCAGGTAAATGATATTTAATTTATCCATATTAATAAAATTTGTTAATTTATAATCCTGTTTTTAATTTTTTAATTTCTTAAAAAAAATTGTACACTTAACAAGTTGTTCATATACAATTTTTAACTCCACCTACTTGAAATTTAAGTGGTCGGTCCCAAACTCGAATAAAGAAGGAAGGGTTTTACCTAAAAAAAAAAAAAAAAAAAAATATATATATATATATATATATATATATATATATATATATATATATATATATATATATAGACGAGCTCGGCTCGACCCTCGAGTAACAAGGGTACCCTCTCCACCTACTCCTCCTGCTGATATTGAAGAAGACAACTTTGCAATATTAAACTTATTTGAAGACATTAATAAGCGTAGATATGATGCTGTAGGTTCTTTTAATAGTAGTACGTCTACCGTACGTTATCAGACATCGGATGCAAGTCCAAATGTATTGCCTACTGAATTAATTGATTACTTTAATTATAATATGCCTAATAATAAAATGATTAAGAAAAGTTCATAAGAAGAAATTGTATTACGACGATGATCAGCGATTTCTGCGATTGCAAAAGACCTACTAACATCTACGGTTAACATTATAGTTTCGAAGTCTGCTTTTAGTACAAGTAAGAAGGTTCTGTCCGAGGTCGGGACCCGACTGAAAGAAGATATTTTGGAAGCATTAATTTGCGCGACGGATTGACAAGACGCTCATTTTCGACTATAAGATAAATATGCAGAAATTGCATTTCGTCAGGTAAATGATATTTAATTTATCCATATTAATAAAATTTGTTAATTTATAATCCTGTTTTTAATTTTTTAATTTCTTAAAAAAAATTGTACACTTAACAAGTTGTTCATATACAATTTTTAACTCCACCTACTTGAAATTTAAGTGGTCGGTCCCAAACTCGAATAAAGAAGGAAGGGTTTTACCTAAAAAAAAAAAAAATATATATATATATATATATATATATATATATATATATATATATATATATATATATATATATATATATATATAGACGAGCTCGGCTCGACCCTCGAGTAACAAGGGTACCCTCTCCACCTACTCCTCCTGCTGATATTGAAGAAGACAACTTTGCAATATTAAACTTATTTGAAGACATTAATAAGCATAGATATGATGCTATAGGTTCTTTTAATAGTAGTATGTCTACCGCATGTTATTAGACATCAGATGCAAGTCCAAATGTATTGCTTACTGAATTAATTGATTACTTTAATTATAATATGCCTAATAATAAAATGATTAAGAAGGGTTCATAAGAAGAAATTGTATTCTGGCGAAGGTACAAACGACGATGATCAGTGATTTCTGCAATTGCAAAAGACCTACTAACATCTACGGTTAACATTATAGTTTAGAAGTCTGCTTTTAGTACAAGTAAGAGGGTTTTGTCCGAGGTCGGGAGCCGACTGAAAGAAGATATTTTGGAAGCATTAATTTGCGTGACGGATTGACAAGACACTCATTTTTTACTACAAGATAAATATGTCGAAATTACATTTCGTCAGGTAAGTGAAATTTAATTTATCCATATTAATAAAATTTGTTAATTTATATGCTGTTTTTAATTTTTTTTTTTTAAATTGTACACTTAACAAGTTGTTCATATACAGTTTTTAACTCCACCTACTTGAAATTTAAGTGATCGGTCCCAAACTCGAATAAAGAAGGAAGGGTTTTATCTAAAAAATATATATATAGACGAGCTCGGGTCGACCCTCGAGTAACAAGCCGAGCTAGTTTAAATTATAAATATATTGAAAGATGAGCCTTTTACAATCAATTAGCCATTGCTCTGATAGCTTACAGATTTATAGCATACAAGGAACATTCCAGATGATTCAGCTGGAAGCCAATCCATGAATTATGGGTAGTGCTGGGAATCTATTTACAACAAGTAATGGAGAGTGTAAGGCTGGTGCAATAGAATAACAATGCAAGGACAGAAACCGTTAGCTTCCAGCTACTAGTCTGATGTGGAGGCTGAGGTGTAGCTTTTGGTGATGTGTAGATTAAGTTAATTCTTTCACACCCTCCCTCAAGCTGGATGGTACTGAGGTAACACAAAGCTTGTCCTTCAAGAAGTTGAATCTCGAGTGAGTAAGGCCCTTAGTCAGAAGGTCTGCAATTTGATCAGATGATGGTATATATTTAACTTCCAACTCCTTTGCAAGGACTTTATCTCTTATAAAATGAATGTCGAGCTCAATGTGCTTCGTTCTAGCATGGTAGACTGGATTGGCTGCCAAAGCTCCTGCGCTTAAGTTGTCGCACCATAGGATAGGAGTTGAAACTTGTGGCAGATCAAGTACTTTGAAGAGGGATTGGATCCATACGATTTCTGAGGCTGCTGAAGCCAGTGATCTGTATTCCAACTCTGTGCTAGACCTTGCAACCACGTGTTGTTTCTTAGATGACCAAGCTATTAGGCTATCTCCAAGGTAGATGCAATAGCCTCCTGTAGATCTCCTGTCATCCGGACATGAGGCCCAATCTGAGTCTGAAAAACCATATAAGTTTAATCTATTGCTTCTTTGTATCCAAAGTCCTTGATTCATTGTACCTTTTAGGTACCTCAGCACCCTTTTTAAGGCTTGCTAGTGTATAGATGTTGGTGTTTGCAAGAATTGGCTTAGTTTGTTAACGGCAAAGGTGATGTCAGGCCGCGTGTGCAAAAGGTATTGCAAGCTTCCTACTGCACTTCTATAGGTTGAAGGATTGTTCAATGCTTCTCCATCTGATTTTGAAATAGTTTTGCCAGCTAGAATAGGAGTAGGACAAGGCTTGAGATTCTCCAGTTTGAATTTCTTGAGTAATTCAGTAATGTACCTGCTCTGTGTGAGATAAAGTCCTAAACTGTGCCACATTACTTCAATTCCTAGAAAGTGATGAAGCTGTCCTATATCCTTCAATGCAAATTTTCTGTTTAATTCATCTATGAACCTTTGCATTAGCTTCAGATCATTACCTGTCACCACAATATCATCAACATATATGAGAGCAAAAATAATCTGACTTTCAGACTTAAAGTAGAAGAGTGATGTGTCTGCAATTGATTGTCTGAAATTCCAGATTAGTAATGTTGATTTCAGCTTCTCATGCCAAGCTCTCGGTGCCCGCTTTAGTCCATAAAGAGCCTTTTGTAATTTGCAGACATGATGAGGTTTTGTTTTGTCTATGAATCCTTCAGGCTGATTCATGAATACCACTTCTTCTAATTCTCCATTTAAAAAGGCATTATTGATGTCTATTTGCCTAATTGACCACCCTTTTGAAACTGCCAAGGTAAGTATAATGCGTAGGGTTGATGTTTTGACCACTGGACTGAAGGTTTCAGAGAAATCAATTCCAGATGACTGATGAAATCCCTTTGCAACTAACTTTGCCTTGAATCTCTGGATTGTGCCATCAGCGTTTCTTTTTACTCTGAAAACCCACCTATTTCCTACTACATTGTAATCTGGTAATGGTGGCACTAGCTTCCAGGTTTCAGCTTTCTTCAGTGCATTCAGTTCCTCTTCCATAGCTTTCCTCCAATTTTCATTTATCATGGCTTCATTGACACTTCCAGGTTCTGCAGGTTCAGGTTTAGATTCAACTGATTTTCCCATGTATACCTTTGGCTTGAAAATTCCAGCCTTTCCCCTGGTGATCATGTGATGATCATTATTGATTGGTTGCTGATTGTTTAAGTGTTCTGATGCAGGTCTTTCGATATTTGAAGATGACTAAGCCTCAGTTTCAATGATTTGATCATTTTCAATTCGAATGGAGCCTTCACTTAAGCTGGCACTCTCAGAATTGTTCAAACTTACCTGCTGATTGTGAGTCGAGCTTAGAGGTGAGCGAAGCAAAGCATTGGTTGCTTCTGGATGGGTTGTATCATCAGGATTTGATGTAGGATTTGAGGTTGTTATTTGAGAGGGAAATTGAAAGCATGACACTACAGTTTCAGGTATAACAGGACTGGATTGATTTTGAGTAGAGAACAAGGATTCAAAGGGAAACTCAAACTCATTGAATACAACATGCCTTGAGATATAAATTTTTCATGTCGAGCTTAGACATTTGTAACCTTTGTGAGATTGGTTGTAACCGAGGAAAATACACTTGGTTGAGTGGAAGCTGAACTTGTGTTTTTGGTAGGGCCTAAGGCAAGGATAGCAGGCACATCCAAAGACTTTTAGTACCTTGTAATCAACTTCTTTTTCATTCAAGACTGAGAAGGGTGTTTGCGTTTCAAGAGTAGGTGTAGGCAATCGATTTATGAGGTAGGTGGCAGTTGAGAAAGCTTCCCACCAATATATTAAGGATAGTTTAGCTTGAGCCAAGAGAGTCAGGCCAGTTTCTGTGATGTGCCTGTGCTTTCTTTCTACCCTCCCGTTTTGTGCAGAAGTATAGGGGCATGGATGTCTGAAATCGATCCCTTCTTGTGTTAGAAACTTAGTAAAAATTCTGTACTCACCCCCCAGTCAGCCTGCAGGGTTTTAATTTTGTTTGTAAATTTATTTTCCACCAGTTTTTTGAAGTTAATAAAGGTTCCCAGTGCTGCAGATTTCTGTTTCAGTGGCTATATCCATGTGAATCGACTAAAGTCATCTAAAAAAGTTATGTAATATCTGAAGCCTGAGGTAGTTTGGATAGGTGCTGGTCCCCAGATATCAGTATAGATGAGTTCAAGTGGATTTTTGGCATGTGAGATAGATAATGAGAAGGGTAGCAGATGAGACTTTCCAATTTGGCAGGCATCGCAAAATGGTTTGATTTCATTTTCGTTTGCCTTTTGATTACAATTCTTGAGCACTTGAGACACCACTTGACTAGATGGATGTCTAAGTCTCTTGTGCCAAACATCTATTGAGGAATTTAAAGACTTTTGACATGACTCTTTACTGAAACTAGACACTTGGTGGTCTTTGGGCCGAGAGAATTGAGATTGCAGTAGAATTTATTCGAAGAAGCAGACGTTAGAGTATGACATTTTGGGTTTTGTTGAGGAGAATCCAGTTGATATAACTCATCCTTAAGCTTCCCTTGTAGCAATACCTTCCTCATTTGCTTGTCCTTTACAAAACAGCAGTTAGAATGAAACTCCATATACACTTGATTATCACAGGTTAGTTGTGAAACACTTATAAGGTTCTTCTTTATTTCAGGCACAAGGAGCATCTTATTTAACACAAGTGTTTTGTCATTCAATGTTGGGATATGGGTAATGCCAAAATGTGAAATAGATAACTTACTCCCATTACCAACCATCACTTTCTCCTTACCAGTGTATTCTTGTGGCGAGGTGACATTTTCCTTCATTGCTGTAATGTGATTACTGGCCCCACTGTCTGCAAACCAAGCTGGATCACTTACAGTGTTAGGTGAGGCTATAAATGCTGTTGGAGAGGGGCTGTAATTAGTTCTGTGACTTGGTGGAGTACCTGAGTATCTCTCATCATATCTGAAATTGAATATATTTGCTTTGTGTCCAATCTTGCCACACACTTGGCAAACAAGTCTGTCATTCCCATAGGAGCCTCCACCTCTGTTTCTGCCTCTTCTTCCTCCTCTAAAGTTATTGTAGTTGGTGAACCTTCCTCCAGGATTTGGCCTAAAGGACCTGAAGTAAGATTGGTTTGAACCTGACCTTTGAGTGAAATTGGCTGAAGGCTGCTCCAGGTTGATACCTGCAAGTTCATTTCTAACTGAGTTCAGGTGTTTAAGTCGACTTTCGAATGTCATGAGTGTTGATTACAGTTCTTCCCAGGTGATGTGATCACGGCTGTTGATCTGAACTACAATTGGTGTGTAGTCTTCATCTAGCCCAGCCAAGACTTGAGTAATTAGATCAGCAAGAGGAATAGCTTTTCCAGCTATTTCGAGATTATCAGCAAGTAGTTTAACTTTGTTCAAATACTGATCAATGCTTAGTGCTCCTTTCCTTGATTTCTGAAGTTCACCAGTCAAGAATGTGATTCTTGATCTATTTTGCACACCGTAACTTTCTTTCACAGCTGACCATAGTTCATTGGAGCTTTTAGCTCCCATTACTCTCATTGCAATGTCAGGAGTCATTGAAGAGTAAAGCCAACCCATTAGCAATTGATCAGTCGACATCCACTGATTAAATTCAGGATTCTTTATCATTTCAACACTAGTGCCAGCTTCACCAGTTAGTTGAGTAGGGATAAATTCTGGAGGACAAGTTTTTGTTCCCAGAATATGGCTCTCCAGATTGTGCCCACGGATTATAGGCAGAATCATATTTTGCCATAGCAAGAAATTGTTCTTCTCAAGTTTTACTGACACTACTTGAGTCAGATTCCCACCAAAAGGTGTGATGATGTTGCTTCCCTGCATCGGAGCAACTGAGTTGCTTGATATGGATGCAGGATCAGAGTTAGGACCTTCATTTGCTGAGGAGTTGTTGGCGTTGGCCATGGAGTGCTCTGATACCAAGTTTAAATTATAAATATATTGAAAGATGAGCCTTTTACAATCAATTAGCTATTGCTCTGATAGCTTACAGATTTATAGCATACAAGGAACATTCCAGATGATTCAGCTGGAAGCCGATCTATGAATTATGGGTAGTGCTGGGAATCTATTTACAACAAGTAATGGAGAGTGTAAGGCTGGTGCAACAGAATAACAATGCAAGGACAGAAACCGTTAGCTTCCAGCTGCTAGTCTGATGTGGAGGCTGAGGTGTAGCTTTTGGTGATGTGTAGATTAAGTTAATTCTTTCACAGAGCTCATGGGCAATAGTGCCGAGCCGGTTCGGCTCATTACCACCACTACGTGCAGGCTGCCTTAATATATGTAAATTAATATTCATTGACTTGCCATTCATGGTTCGTTTTTCAAGTCTGCGCTTAGCATTTAAATACCCACATGCTTATTTTTTAAAGGAAATATACACGTGAAAGAGTTGTGGCAAGTGAGATCTGGTAGCACGTTTTGTGAGTAAATTGGACAATATTAATTCTTATTTATTGGTGTGGACTTTCATGATAATAGAACGTGGATGACTATTTTTCTCTAGTCAATGATGGATCCACTAGGAATAATATTTGGAACACTGAGTATAGTTGCCCACCAAGAACTTTACCTCTTGGTACTCCAACTATTCTGAAGAATCGAAACCATAATAGTTCAAAGACAAAATACTACCATATTTTTTTCACATTCCGCTGAAGTGCCGCAGCTTTGGAAAATGAAAACTGAATTCAAGAAAAGTGAAAAGTTTTACGCTTTTAGAAAGTAGATTGGGCAAAATAGTTGAGAAGTGCTATGTGTACAGGGCTATTCTAGTCAATAAATAACTACTTTACCTCTTTACTTCAATTTACCAGAAGAACTAAACCATATTTTTGGTCGATAACGAAGAGTATAAATGACTTGTTAGAAGGCCTGAAAAACTTGTATACAAAATTCAAGTAGGGAGCAAGACACAATCTTCCTCCTATCTCTAAAAAAACTAAAATATATCATACTGACATTCTACTGGAGTTATAGCGGTTCTAATGAAATAAAATGAAGACTGAATCGTGACTAGTATAATATTTTAAAAATATAGATTGTACAATTATGACATTAAATTGTAATAAATTTCATCAAACTTAATAAAAGAAGTGCATTCATAAATAGAGGAGTGGTGGTTCATTACTTGTCAAATATAGCAAAGTTATCACCAATTAGTTTCGAAACTGATATTGTAGCCTACTCTTGAATCCTGCCGAGAAAATTTAGGCAAGTGAGAAAGCTATAGAGAAGAAGTCTCTCTTTGTTGAAACTTTTTCTACCAAGAATCCCAGAAATTTGTTGTATTTACTTGTTGATTCAATTTTTTTTTTCTGTATGTAATTCAGATTTTGCAAATTTTGAAGGTTGAATGTAGAGATGGAAGATTTTTGGACTACGTCTTGCGGGGCATCTGATTGTTTAGACAGCAATGATATCCTTTGTTATGTTTCTTTGATCTTTGTGACACGCCCTTCTTCATGTATCTATCACGTGTTGATAATTTGTTTCGATATTCTACTCTTTATCATGTTCTTGTTCTCTGTGTTTTCTGAGGCAGCATTAAAATCTCATCATACTTCTGCCTCTCATCGCATTTCAAATTTGCAGATGATTTCTGCAATTTATAATGGTGTCATTGGATTGAATAATGTCTCTAGGAATCTGAATTTTAGAAGAGAACTTGAGGAAAACTCAAGTTCTTCTACCTCTAAACGGGTGGATAACGTTCATGATTCATGGACTAATATGGTTGTTGGTTGGCTAATCTGTGAACCTTAGGGGATGGCATTTTCCTAGAACACTGTTGAGGATGTTGTCCACTCTAGCTTTCCTGTTGAGGATGTGGTTTATCACTTTATCATGTCATTCTTGAAAAGGAGATTATTGTAAAACAACCAATACCAGAATTGATCTGATATCAATTGTTGTTAAACAAACCACCGGATTGAAATGTTAAAGTTAAATGGAAAATAATAATGAAGTACATGATCAAACAAAAGAATAATAAAGACAAGAATATGACAGATGAATTAAGAGATTTTATTGATTTAAGAATAATGTAGAAGAGAGAAAAATTATAAAAGATCCTATAATTCTAGTAATCTATTTTCTCACAGCAATAAAATTGTATATAAGAGCCTAGTATTTATAGAAAACATGTAGAGGACGTCCAAACCCTCTTGGTAAAGTTGTTGATGAAGTATGATGCCAAAAAACCGAGTCCAAAATGAAGTAGGAGAGAAAACAGCGAAAAACCCGAACAACACAGGTGGCACCGTAGCGCCCACCTCCGGGCAATCTGCCGAATTTTTTTTTAATTGTTTTCTCCATCCAAATTTTTCTTCAAGTCCAATACCAGATTTTCAACTCCCAATGGACTTCCAAAATAGAATTTTCAACTTGACATAGGATTCCAATAGCATTCCAAATTGAATTCTCCTTGACGTGTACTTCAATTAGAATTTTTCAATACTTCAACAAAGAAGTCGAGTCACACTCAAATTCTAACAATCTCCACCTCAACACGAACTCCACCAAGGAATGAACTGGCTTATTCAATAATAACCAAAAAATTAATTTATCCAATAAAACACAATACTCCACATCTTCCAATGAATCCAAGCACTACTCTGCAGAATTACCTCAGATTCCCAAAAAATCATAATGATTTTAAATTAATCAAAATGGACTGTAACACACCCCAAAGCAGAATCAAACTCAAATGCTTTTAAAGAAGGCCAATTGCTAGATTGTACACATTCTACTCCACTTAAAGCATGCTCAACAAAATCAGCATCCACGTACCATTTTCCATTGGATCCGTCCCTAGCAATTGAATACAATGGCACCACAAGTGATAGTGGCAAAGCGGCATTATCCATATCTCCAGAACTTTACTGAACTGTATTCTTCAAATCTGACCATTTATGAGCTCGTAAATGTATTATACCAAACTGAATGTCCATTACGGTCCTAAACTTGTGCTGATTGACTCTTCTAAATTCTGCACGACCTTGCAAGATATATAACTGAGACATTTTCTGTCCCTCTAATACAACTTGGGCTTCCTTACAAACTTTCAAAACTCCACCTCCATCAAAGAACTCATAACCTTTTGAATTAAGGATAGACAACGAGATGAGATTCTTTTTCAAATCTGGAACATGTCGAACCTGGTCAAGTATTCTAATTGTCCGATCCAAAAGCTTCAATCTAACTGTACCAATTCCAGCAACCCGACAAGATGCGTTGTTTCCCATAATGACGTCACCTTTAGAAACAATTTCATATGTAGTAAGCAAGTCCTTATTAGGACACATATGAAACACACATACTGAATCAAGAATCCAATCATCTTCCAATTTAGACTCAATGTCAAAAATAGCTAAGAGATCTCCATCACTTACACCGTTCTCCGCGATGTCTGCTTCACCTAAAATATCTGAATATCTACTTGCAGCCATCCTTTCTTTATTCTGTAATTTGTAGCAATCATTTTCCAAGTGTCCATTCTTCTTGCAGTAGTTACAAATTTGATTACTAAATTTAGATTTCGATCTGCCCCTTCTAGAACCACCATGAGAAACCAGGCTTTCTCCATCTCTGGCCTCAAAAACCAGATGCTTCATCTTCTCTTTTGAATACAAAACATCATACATCTCCTCTATGGTGAGAGTATCACGACTATACAAGATCGTGTCTCTAAAAGAAGAAAATGAAGCGAGTAACGAACACAATATTATCAAGGCCAAATCTTCTTGATCATACTCTACTTTCAAAGTTTCTAAATCAGTGACGATCCCTTTAAATACAGTAAGGCGATCCTCCAATTATCCTTTTTCTGCCATTCGATAAGAGTATAAACACTGCTTGAGGTTCAACTTGCTTGTCAGACTTTTAGTAATGCACAATTGCTCCAACCTCAATTATAAAGAACCTGCCGGATTCTCCTTCAAAACGTCCTGAAGAATAGTATTTGATAGATGAAGATGAATGTGAGAAACTGCATTCTTATCCTTTCGTAATTTCTTCTCCGCGGTCAAAGTTGCGGGCATCTTGTTAATTCCCAGCAATGCATCATCCAAATCCAGTTGTACGAGTACTACACGCATCTTAACCTGCCATAGTGAAAATCTAGGGCTCCGATCCAAAAGTAGAATGTCATACTTCATGGAAACCATCACGAATAAAAACTTCGAACAAATTAAACCTTGTGCTATTGCTGAATTGCTGAACCTGACACTCAGATACCACTTGTTGTAAAATCACCAAAATACCAGAATTGTTCTGATATTAATTGTTGTGAAACAAACCACCGGATTGAGATGTTGAAGTTATATGGTAAATAATAATGAAGTATATGATCAAATAAAAGAATAATAAAGACAAGAATATGGTAGAGGAATTAAGAGATTTTATTGACTGAAGAATAATGAAGAAGAGAGAAAAATTACAATAGATCCTATAATTCTATAATCTATTTTCTCACACCTATAAAATTGTATATTAGAGCCTAGTATTTATAAGAAACATGTAGGGAACGTCCAAACCCTCTTGGTAGAGTTGTGATGAAGTAGGATGCCAAAAAACTGGGTCCAAAACGAAATAGGAGAGAAAACACCGAAAAACCCGAACAAAATAGGTGGCGCCGCAGCGCCCACCTCCGGGCGCCTCATCCCCATGCCCAGTGCCAATCTGTCGATTTTATTTTTTTTAATTGTTTTCTGAAAGCCCAAGATTGGCTAACCAAGAGGGGGGGGGGGGGGGTGAATTTCTTGTTAAATTTTTTTTTCGTTAATTACTCAAGATTTTTAATATAATGAATATGTAAATGATATAGAAAAACCTAAGCACAAGAAAACAAGCGAATAAAGCAATATAGATTAGCTTGAAGTAAATGCGTTAAGTAAAAGGGATAGAGAGAGCAATTCGATTCAATGCAATGATCTACATCCCCGTTACCAAGCTCTCCAGCACGAGCAAGGCCTTTTTCACTATGTTGATTGACTTATGGTGCAATCCAACCCTTTACAACGCTTCCGGTGACTTACAATCAAGGAGCATCGATTCTTTACAATGTTGAGCTTTCCGGGACCTCAACGCGACCCACAATTCAAAATGAATTTACAAGTGAAATCTTCTCTTCTTATTGAATGATAGAATTAAGATTGATAACAAGAAGAGAAGAGGCAAACACTTCAATAGATGGTAATGAGTTTAGCTCAAAGTGTTGAGATGAAAAACTTCTTGAATAACTAAAGATTTTCACAAAGTTAAATCACTCAAAAGTTTTCCAAGAGTTTGATACTTTTGATCTTCTTAAAGATGGATAATAAGGTAGTTGTGAACAATAAAAAGCCTCACTTAATGCTCAAGAAGGGTTGTTCAAAGTGGAGAAATAGTGAGGTATTTATAGCACTCAAACGGTCAAAAACTCTGCCGTACCAGACACACTTTACCGGACATCCGGTAAAATACTGGATGGTCAACTAGCCATTACTTTTTTGTCAAAATATTGGACCGTTGAAAAATAGCCATTGGAGCAATTTTGGTTTTTACTGGACATCCAGTATAGCCAAAATTGCTCGAAACGCCCTCGTTTTTAAATCTTGTCAAATGTAAGTGTTGGAGGGATGTTTAACATGTTTTTCAAAGTTTTTGTCATATTTAAAAATATGTGTTACGATTTTTTACTTTAGAAAAACATAATTTTCAAGCAAAACATTTTTGTCGTGAATTTTGTAAAATCAAAACTTTGAGCTTCTCACGATGCATTACCAAGTATTAATGCGTTTTACCTTTACATATAATCGTGAAACATCTAAGTACTTAGTTTGAACATTTGACGCGCATTGCTTGACGGTACTTCAACTTGTTTCTCGATTTTTGTTGAGACAACCTTTTGCGGGATTTGTAAAATCATTCTTCATGGCCTCGATTGTTTGATTATGTTTCCACGTTGGCCATTGTGTGCAAATATCTTGATCTTGAACTTTGTGCCATCGAATATACTTATGTGCAATAATCACTATGGACACTTAAATCAATTTGTTAGCAATAAACATAATTTGTTTGTGATAATCAAAATGAGAAGTCAACCATAGGTCAACAATTTCCCCTTTTTTGATTATGACAAACACAATGATTTGCAATGTATGACTCAAAACAAATTGATAGTTAATATACACATTCCCCCTATCTATTTAGCATGTATTCCCCCTATTTAAATATAATCATGCAAATCTCTATTTCTACCCCCTTTTGGCATAAGCAAAAAGTACACAATCATGTAAGAATAAGCAATATTAATAAACATAACGGATAATCATTTCATAATTATGAAAAAGTTTAATACATAATCAAAAGTTCAACCATAGTTTTAAAACATTTGTAATACAGAAAGGAAATGACTACGGAGCCGGAGGAGGAGGATGTGGAAACCAGGCAGCATATCGGCAAAGAACGCAATCATTTGATCCTGCATGGCAGCCTGGCATGCTAGGATCGTGTCTTGTTGTGTCGCAAATGATGAAGCTCCTCGGTAATCCCATCGACAGTTGTGGCGAGAAAGTCTATCCGCTCGTGTAGTAGTAAAAGATGATCGTCATCATGTCGTCGTCCGGTGGGTCGGGAAGCTCTCTATCTCGAGGTGCAGGCAGGTGGCGCATCCTCGTCGTCGTCGTCATCAACGTCCTCGTCGTCGAACGGTAGGGTAGAAGGCCTTACGTCGGATCGAACCCCTTTGTTTCGGACACCCATTGTACATTCTTTTTAATAATTTTCATTCGTTTAAGTGTGTTGGAACTAATGGTGTCGGTGGGTCGTGGTTTAATAAAATCTTCATCGTGAAGAGGGACCTCAAAATGATGAAAAATTTTAGTGAAGTGCATGATAGTTGGGAAATCAACCCGACGTCCAATAAGGAAAGAGTCGAGGAGAAAAAAGATCAAAGCAATTTATTTCGTCCCGATGCCCTTTTCTTGGTAAAATGACATTGGTTATCTAACATCGTACCGGTGTTAAAAAAGAATGGTAGTATTAGGGTGTGTATAGATTTTAGAAATTTAAACTTAGCAACGCCCAAAGATGAATATCCAATGCCTACGGTGGATTCTTTAGTAGATTCAACTGCCAGACATGTAATGTATTCTTTTATGGACGGGTATTCAGGATATAACCAAATTTACATAGTTGAAGAAGATGTGCATAAAACTGCCATGTCCTGGGGCTTTAGGATGTTTTGAATGGGTAGTTATGTCTTTCGGCCTGAAAATACAAGGGCAACTTATCAAAGGGCAATAAATTTAATTTTTCACGATATGATAGGCAAATTTGTTGAAGTGTATGTAGATGACATATTGGTCAAATCTATTAAAGAGGAATACCATTTTGAACAATTTAAACGCTCATTTGAGCGAATGAGGCAATACAAACTAAAATTGAATCCTTTGAAATGTGCATTTAGTGTTACTGCAGGGAATTTCCTTGGTTTTCTAGTGCACAAAAGATGAATTGAACTTGATAAAAATAAAGGGAATGCCATTTTAGAGGTCAAACCACCTAGTAACAAGAAAAAATTACAAAGGTTTCTAGGTCAAGTAAACTTTTTGAGAAGTTTTATCTATAATTGTGTAGGGCAAACGAAAGTTTTTTTTGCCTCTTTTAAAGGTGAAAAATTAGGATGAATTCGTCTGGAAGGAAGAATATCAAAAGGCTTTTGATAGCCTGAAAACATATTTGTCAAGCCCACCGTGTTAGTATCACCTATCCATAGACGGTCAATGAAAGTATACATATCGGCTGAACAAAAATCGATAGCCGGAATGGTCGTGCAAGAAGACCAATTTGGTGAAGAAATGGCGATTTATTATTTGAGTAGACAATTAACAAATTGTGAATGTAATTACTCTGCTATTGAAAAGTTGTATCTTGCTTTGTATTTCAAATGTACAAAACTAAGGACTTATTTATGGCCTGTAACTATTTACTTAGCTTCTAAAGTAAATTTAGTTAAATATATGTTTTCTCACCCTGTTTTACATCAAATGATAGGCCTTTAGACTTTGGCGTTATCGAAGTTTGAGATACAATATATATCCCAAAAGGCGGTTAAAAATCAAGCGTTGGCTAACTTTTTAGTCAATCATCCATGCCTTGACATGTCCAAGGAAATTGAATTGGAAATTGATTCGTTTGAATGAAAACCTTGGGTCTTATACTTTGACGGATTAAAAACTTCTAGAGGTGCAGGGGTAGGAATAGTTTTAATAAATCCTCTAGGGGTTTATTATAAGTTTGCTTTCACTTTGGATAGAATGTGTACCAATAATTAAGCTGAATACGAAGCATTGATTGTAGGTTTAGAACTGTTATTAGAGTTGGGAATAAAGAATGTAATTATTAGGGGCGATTCCCAAATAGTAACTTACCAATTGATTGGTGATTTTAAATGCCAAAGTGATTCTGTAAGTTAATATGTAATCACCCAAGAGTTATTAGAAGAATTTGATCAAGTGGAGCTTCAATACGTTAATAGGATGTATAACGACATAGCAAACGAATTAGCCCAAATGGCTTCGGGTTATTCAAAGGTGCTAAATTTGGAATCCACTTGTGAATATGGAGTAATATTGCCCGTAGTACAACGGAGGGCGAGAATGAATAATGTTTATTGCATACAAAATGGAGATGTAATAGATTAAAGGGCAGAAATAAAAAGATTCTTGAAAGAACCCGACAAAGAGAATAATAGGAAAATGAAGTTACGCTAATTAAATTACATATTGATAGATGATGAGCTATTCAAGAAAAGCTCAGATGGTGTGTTATTAAAATGTATGAGTTCGCAATAGGCTAAAACAATCATGGCTGAATTACATGAAGGATTATACGTAGCCCATCAGATTGGATAAAGAATCAGATTGTTAATTGTTAGGAGTGGATACTTTTGGCCCAAAATGGGAGAATCATGTGTTCAATACGCAAAGAGTTGTTTAGTATGCCAAAAGCATGGTCCGATACAAAGAGTGCCAGCAAGAGAAATGACGCCCATTATTAAACGTTGGCCGTTTAAAGGTTGGCGCGATAGACTTGATAGAGAAGATTTATCCCCTGTCGTCCAAGCAACATACGTTTATAATAGTTGCAATAGATTTCTTCACTAGATGGGTAGAAGCAATACCTTTAAAAGATATTTCTCAGAAAAATGTTAAGACTTTATTCGTGACCACATTATTTATAGATTTGGGATTTCACAAACTTTGATGGTGTATCACGGAACTTCTTTGAATGGAGATCAAGTGAAGGAATTTCTTGAGCGAGTTTGGAGTTAAGCTAGTAAATTTTACCCCTTATTATGCTCAATCTAATGGACAGGCAGAATCTTCTAATAAGATTCTAAAAATATCATAAAGAAAATAATAAATGAAAATGTCACAAATTGGCATGAATGTTTAAATAAAGCTTTATGGGCTTACAGGACGTCACCACGTTCAAGTACCAAAGTAATTCCTTTTCAACTTACTTATGGACAAGAGGTTGTGTTGCCTATAGAAATCAATGTACAGTCAATTAGAGTAGGCTTACAAAATGACTTAAGTGATGGCGAGTATGCAAAATTGGACGAGTTAAAGTTTGACGTCCTAGATAGATTGCAGGTTCAAAAATGATAATAGCTAAATTCTATAACAAAAAAGTTATAGACAAATCTTTTAGTTTGAACGATTTGGTTTGGAAGACAATACTCTCTTTTGATAGCAAAGATCCAAAGTATGGTAAATGATCACCTAATTGAGAATGATCATATAAAGTGAAAAGCGTATTGCCCAATGGAGCTTACCATTTGGAAGATTTAGAAGGTACGAAGCATATGAGATTTATTAATGGTAAATATTTAAAGAATTATGTTCCTTCCATATGGGAAAGTGAACAAATAGAAGAAAATTATATGCATAAGTAAACAAATAAAGTGAGTTGGACGATTATGTCCAAATAAAATAAGAGCGAAGTACGTTCAAATAAAATCTTTCATTATCAAATATTCTTTACAAATCAAGAGGTGCAAAATACAAATAAGCCACAGTTAGAAGCAGGCTATCATGGTTCTTCTGTCAACTACTACAAGAAAATGGTAAATTGGCCATCATCACCTTCTTAAATGCATTGCTGCAATAGCAAGCAAATGGTTCAAGAAGCACTCTCAGCAAGCAATTGTTTCACATCAAGAAAAGGGTGCTGAGAAAACCTTCATTGACCAAAGAATATTTCATATATCGTCTGTACCAAAGAAAATATCAAGACAGATAGTGAAATTGAAAAAAGATTAAATGATTCATCTTTGTTGGAAAATGAAATAATTGATCAATCATTTAAATGCCAGATGATGGCAACAAACTGGTTTTGTGGAGAATGAGGATGAAGATGATGAATGTGTAACAATAGGCAAATTTATAGAGGTTTGAAGGTGAAGGGACAGAATGTGAACGGTCATATATATGCATGGTAACCGAAATTGAAGGTCCAGATCTTGGAGAGAAAAAATAGAATGCCAAGAGTTTCATTTCGTGTAAAGATTCCACAAGGGAAAATGTGTATGAATATGGCACGAGGTTAATAATTAAATTTTTTGTGGAGTATTGACAATTAAAACATCAATTATGCTGTTTCAAAATCTATGCAAAAGCTACTACACAAGTGAATAAAATGGTCATTCCATTGATGAAATTGGCAGCCATTATATCTGATAAGTGTGTTTTTACATACTTATTTTACTGTCAAAATATGAGCAATTGTTGATTAAAATGGTGGAATATAGCTTAATTCTATGCAATTTATGTTTTGCAGGACAAAGTGATGAATGTAGCGAATTGAGGTGAACCAAGCGAAAAAGAACCAAAATGGAAGAAAGTGAAAGTTCAGGGACTAAAGTGCAAATACTCTAAACCTATTTCTACCTTTGTGATGAAGATTCAAGAGTTTTAGAGGTCAATTGAATGAAACAAGGAGTCAAAGGGGTGAAAGATAGCCAAAACATTATCAAATATCAACTTCAAGCTGAAAAGTTTTGCACCGGTTTTCAGCTGCATATTGAGACCAGTTTTTGACATAGTAGACGATCGAATTTGAAGATGGAATCTGAAGCAAAGTTATAGCCCTTTGAGTTAGCTTTCCAACGCATCTTGAATCACCTTGATCGGACATCGGTAGAGAAAGTTATGACCCAAATACTAAAATCTATCCGGCAGAAAAACATTATAACCATGCGGCCGCATGGTTATAAAACCCATGCAGCCGCATGGGCACTTACCGAGACTTCAAGGGCATCAAGTTTTGTTCCATGCAGCCGCATGGGTTTGTACCTTGCGGCCGCATGGGGTTAAATTTGGACGAAATTTCTGGTTTCCTTCTACGACTCAAACTCCTTTGGTAACATATCTTGCACGACTTTTCAACCCTAAATACATCCCAAAACACCCCAGAACGGCCCCTAACCATTCATTCTTCATTCTACACCATTCTTTCATTGATTTTGGCTCAAGAAACCTATGACGAACTAAACTAAAGGTGAAGCAAGGGAGGAACTCAATTGGATTCGGGGATTTCAACATCATTTATTCATGCTCTTTGGTATTTATTTTGCTAAACATTTCTAGATCTAGATTTTCATATTTATGAATTAATTTTGAAATTGATTTAACATGTATTAAGTTTTTCATAGAATCAATCTTGTTTTTTCTATCGAACAATTGAACTATGTGTTGAATCTTTATTTCATTAAATCTATTGGTGTGATTATTTACTTTCTTATGCTACATGTATATGAACGATTTATAATCTGATTTCAATAGATGATTGTGATAATTGTTAAGGAGATCTAGAATTTAGGATGTGTATTTCATTATTTAAATAATTCTAGGGTTTATATTTTCCCGTATTTTGAATTAGATTTGAGTTAGATTTAACATTTATTCAGATTTTCATGGATTTAATCATGTTTCTTCCATTGAATAATTAAAATACTTGTTCAAGTTTGATTTTCAAATCATTTATTGGTGTGATTTAATTACTGCTATATGTTAGAGATATATAGTCGCTCTTTAAGTCTGATTTCAATAAATTGATGTATGATTATGTTTTGGGAAACATAAATTCTAGGATTACATGTGCAATTAAATTGGTTTGTATCGTTTAAATCATCCGATTAGAAAGTTAGGACAAAAACTTCTAATTGAGTAGAGAATGCATGAATTGTTGATGTTGATTGATCCAATCTAATTGAGGGAACCCCGAAACTTCACTATTTTACATATTATATTAAATTTCATCATTATTTCCGGTGACATTTACATTTGAATGCAATAAACAAATTCCCTTCATCAAATTCACGAGAACCCAAAGTTATTGAACCCCTTGAATCACTTTTCCATCTCCCTGTGGATACGACACCCCAAAGCTATACTACAACACCGCGTAACACTTTGGGCGTAATCAAATTTTGGCGCCGTTGCCGGGGAGACGGTACAGCAAATTGAGGGATTCGATTGCAAAAGGGTGACTTTGTTCCTTTTTCAATCTTTCATTTCAATTTATTATTTTCTTTAGTATTTTGCATTTTAATTTTGTTTTACTCGTGTTTTATGAGCAGGTATCGAGACGAGCGAGGAAGATTTGTGGAAACACCTCTCATAGAGTTTGAATATCTCTTTAACCCTATTTTTGATTCTGCATCTATTGACACGAACACCACATCACATAATACAATGTCTGATAGTGAGCATGATGTACCTTTTAGGACTTTACATGATTATTTGCATCCCACACGTACATCTACACCTTCATGCATTATGTTTCCACCTAACATGCCACGTTTAGATTTTAAACCGGGAATGATTCAACTTCTTCCAAACTTTCATGGGCTTGAAAATGAAAACCCGTATGTGCATGTTAGGGAATTCGAGGAGGTTGTAGCTACCTTCCACAATCAACATGGTACACTGGATGCAATTAGGCTCAAATTCTTTCCATTTTCCCTTAAGGAAAAGGCTAAGAGCTGGTTGTATTCATTGAGACCACGTTCGATTGGGACTTGGGCTGAAATGACTCAGGCTTTCTTTGGCAAATACTTTCCCCACCACAAAACTACTGCTTTGAAAAAACAGATCTCTTCTTTTATCCAAAAGGAGAGTGAAACTTTATATCAAGCGTGGGAAAGGTACAAAGAATTGCAAGCTCTCTGTCCGCACCATGGTTATGAGAGTTGGCGCATCGTGAGCTATTTCTATGAAGGGTTAACATCTAGAGAGCGTCAGTTTATTGAAATGATGTGTAATGGTGATTTCTTACAAAAAGATCCAGATGAGGCTATAGGATATTTAGATGACTTAGCTGAGAAAGCCCACACTTGGACTGGCCCTAGTGCCACTGATAGCACCAATAGGTCACGAGCCATAGGAAATCCTCCTAGTGCAGGCATCTATCATCTTAGGGAAGAAGACAATCTTAGAGCTAAGGTAGAAGCCCTGACTAGAGAAATTGAGAACCTACGCATTAGTAGTTCAAAGCCCACATCTACTGTTGCTCGTGTTGAGTCTTCTGGACCCTGTGGTGTGTGTGGTGGACTTGATCATCCAGTGCAAGAGTGTTTTGCTCTAGCTGAGATGAAGGGGTTGATGATGAACACTATAATGCTCTAGGTGTGTACAAAAAGCCTTATGCCCCATATTTTGAGACCTACAATCAGGGGTGGTGAAATCATCCTAATTTCAGTTGGAAATCTGATAACCAGCAACCTACTCAACCACCTAGAGTTTTCAATACACCATCACATCAACCCTCAACTTCTAGGAATTCCTTAGAAGACACTTTATATGCATTTATCGAGGCACAGGGTAAAACGAACCAAAAGTTTGAGACTATGATTGGCCAGATAGTAGAGGAAAACAAGGAGATAAAGAGTCATATGTCTAAATTAACCAATGCCTTGGCTGTGGGGGAACGTGGGAAATTTCCAGCTCAAGCTCAACCAAATCCTAAGGGACAACACATGGCACAAACCTCAGGCTTAAAAGTGGACAATCTTAGGGAGGTAAATTCCATAACCACTCGTTCAGGGAAAGTTGTAGAACCAATCATTAAGCCTAAGGAAGCAGAAGAAAATGAGAAAGACTCTAGTAATCCTGAAGAGAGTGAGCCCAGTGATAAGATAGTGAAAAACCTAACTAGAGCACCCTTCCCTCAAGCTCTTAAGTCTACTTCGAAATCTACTAGCCATTATAGTGAGATCTTAGAGCATCTAAAGCAGGTGAAAATCAATCTACCACTCTTACATGTCATTTCACAAGTTCCTACCTATGCTAAAGTCCTTAAGGACTTGTGCACTGTGAAAAGGAAACACCATGTCAAGAAAACTGCTTTTTTGACTGAGTACGTGAGTGCTGTGATTGAGCAAAAGACCCCACCGAAGTATAAGGATCCTGGATGTCCTACTGTTTCGTGCATCATTGGGAACCATGAGATTAGACAATCTCTTCTTGATCTAGGGGCTAGTGTCAACATCATGCCTTATGCAATCTACTTATCATTAGGTTTAGGTGAGATGAAACCCACATCTGTAAGTCTACAATTGGCCGATCGGTCCACTATAATACCAAGAGGTGTAGTTGAGGATGTCCTAGTACAAATCGATAAATTTTACTACCCTGTTGATTTCTTGATTTTAGACTTAAAAGAGGATATAAATGTTAATTCTAAGATTCCTATCATTCTTGGTAGACCATTCCTTGCTACAGCTAATGCTCTTATAAATTGTAGGAACGGTCTAATGAAACTATCATTTGGGAATATGACCTTAGAAGTTAACATCTTTCATGTCACTAAGCAGGTTGAGGAAGATGATGAGTGTGACCAAACATACGTGATTGATGCACTCACTCAGGAGGTAGCTGATGATATGTTTCTTGGACCACCGCAAGAACTAGAACTAGATGAATTGGATGCAGTTGTCGATGAACATGCCTCCACTCCAGATTTTGAATTTTTCCCTAGTAACCCCACACATGTACGAGATGGAAGTGGAAGAGCCATACCAATGGTTATGTCCAATGAGTTCGGTGCACTACAAGGAAACTTGGGATCGCCCTTACTTGATGCGGGCTAAAAATGGAAACATTTGGTCGAGCCAAAGACAATAAACAAAGGCGCTGCTTGGGAGGCAACCCAAGGGGAGTTCATTCTTTTTCTTCTGCCTTTTACTTTTGCATTTTTATTTTAGTTAATTTTGTCATTTTCTTTGTTTTACCATTCCATTGAGTGCTTTCGGCTCTTAAATTTATGTTGATTCACTGCATTATTATGTGATATTTATCGTCCCCTTCATTTGTCTTTCATGTTTATGCATTGAGGACAATGCAAAATTTAGTTGGGGGGAGGATTCTGTTGGATTTTGTTGTGAATTTGCATAAGTAATATCATGGAGTTTCAAAATTTTTGAGAATTTGTTTAACAAATGTGCTGGTTATTATGTGACTATTGGAGTAAGTGTCAGTTATGAATGATGAAAATGGTGTGTTATCGGATTAGTCTATACTTGTTTATGTACAACTTGACATTTTCTATGCACGACACTTATGTTAGCATTTTGAGTTAGTGATGCGGTTCAATATGTAGAGGATAGTGGAACTTAGTGATACAACCAAATAACCTCTAATGTCGTATTCCATAAATCCAAATATAGGCTAGTTTGGAAATGGTTGAACTTTTACAGGGAAACACTGAGATGAATAGGGATTCCATGCATGAAAATCTTGTGTGGATTGTCTGAAACCTATTGAGATGAAAACGAGGTGAAAGTTTTAAGTTAGAGGCTTGTTTTAGAAGCTGGATGTATGAAAGAAAAGGGGGCATTGCACTAATCTTTGGATACATAAAAGCATCTTTTCGAGCCTGTATAACTCGGGTGATTAAGCCTGTTAGGGTGATTTAAAACCTGGTGCCCTATGGTCATCTGACTTGGGAGTTACCGGCCTAAAGCTCGCTACATGAGTTATACAGAAAGCAAATGAGAAGATACTAAAAAAAAAAAAAAAAAGAAAGAGATGTAAAAAATATGAAAAAAAAAAGAAAAAGAAAGAGATGTAAAAAATATGAAAAAAAAAAAAAAAAATTTCCTTTCAAATACATTGATTATGACCCAAGCATCCAGTTGACAAAACTTTACCTTTGATGAGAAGCAAGTAACTTAGTCTAGTCTCAATGGTAGAAGCAATCAAAAATATAGGAGAATCTTGATTTGTTGAAGTGTGAACTTGTAAGAGTAAAGTCTATCCAAACTATGAGAGAGTAAGGAATAGAATTGAAAAGTTGAACCTAGGAT
This sequence comes from Fraxinus americana, assembly GCA_035079005.1. NCBI lineage: Eukaryota > Viridiplantae > Streptophyta > Magnoliopsida > Lamiales > Oleaceae > Fraxinus > Fraxinus americana. Next base: position 127,172 of record JAVHZT010000091.1, on the reverse strand, counting down.
GCACTCCGGGAAAAAAATGAGTGAAAATCATAAGTTTGGGGGTGTGTGAATCTCTCGAGCGAGAAAATGATATATTGGACTACTTTGGGACAAATCTTGAACCAATCACAAATCTTAAGATGTTGATATGAGTTTTCACACACACACGTCAGGTTATGCATGTAACATGTGGAGACTGATTTAATTTTTACCTTTGTTGTAATTATTCACTTGTTTGATTACCGAATTCCAAACTTGAGACACGGCATATTGTTAAACCACGTTGTTTGTAGAGTTGAGTTATGTTGTTGTTTGAGGACAAACAATAGTTCAAGTTTGGGGGAGTTTGATAAGTGTGTTTTTACATACTTATTTTACTGTCAAAATATGAGCAATTGTTGATTAAAATGGTGGAATATAGCTTAATTCTATGCAATTTATGTTTTGCAGGACAAAGTGATGAATGTAGCGAATTGAGGTGAACCAAGCGAAAAATAACCAAAATGGAAGAAAGTGAAAGTTCAGGGACTAAAGTACAAATACTCTAAACCTATTTCTACCTTTGTGATGAAGATTCAAGAGTTTTAGAGGTCAATTGAATGAAACAAGGAGTCAAAGGGGTGAAAGATAGCCAAAACATTATCAAATATCAACTTCAAGCTGAAAAGTTTTGCACCGGTTTTCAGCTGCATATTGAGACCAGTTTTTGACATAGTAGACGATCGAATTTGAAGATGGAATCTGAAGCAAAGTTGTAGCCCTTTGAGTTAGCTTTCCAACGCATCTTGAATCACCTTGATCGGACATCGGTAGAGAAAGTTATGACCCAAATACTAAAATCTATCCGGCAGAAAAACATTATAACCATGCGGCCGCATGGTTATAAAACCCATGCAGCCGCATGGGCACTTACCGAGACTTCAAGGGCATCAATTTTTTGTTCCATGCAGCCGCATGGGTTTGTACCTTGCGGCCGCATGGGGTTAAATTTGGACGAAATTTCTGGTTTCCTTCTACGACTCAAACTCCTTTGGTAACATATCTTGCACGACTTTTCAACCCTAAATACATCCCAAAACACCCCAGAACGGCCCCTAACCATTCATTCTTCATTCTACACCATTCTTTCATTGATTTTGGCTCAAGAAACCTATGACGAACTAAACTAAAGGTGAAGCAAGGGAGGAACTCAATTGGATTCGGGGATTTCAACATCATTTATTCATGCTCTTTGGTATTTATTTTGCTAAACATTTCTAGATCTAGATTTTCATATTTATGAATTAATTTTGAAATTGATTTAACATGTATTAAGTTTTTCATAGAATCAATCTTGTTTTTTCTATCGAACAATTGAACTATGTGTTGAATCTTTATTTCATTAAATCTATTGGTGTGATTATTTACTTTCTTATGCTACATGTATATGAACGATTTATAATCTGATTTCAATAGATGATTGTGATAATTGTTAAGGAGATCTAGAATTTAGGATGTGTATTTCATTGTTTAAATAATTCTAGGGTTTATATTTTCCCGTATTTTGAATTAGATTTGAGTTAGATTTAACATTTATTCAGATTTTCATGGATTTAATCATGTTTCTTCCATTGAATAATTAAAATACTTGTTCAAGTTTGATTTTCAAATCATTTATTGGTGTGATTTAATTATTGCTATATGTTAGAGATATATAGTCGCTCTTTAAGTCTGATTTCAATAAATTGATGTATGATTATGTTTTGGGAAACATAAATTCTAGGATTACATGTGCAATTAAATTGGTTTGTATCGTTTAAATCATCCGATTAGAAAGTTAGGACAAAAACTTCTAATTGAGTAGAGAATGCATGAATTGTTGATGTTGATTGATCCAATCTAATTGAGGGAACCCCGAAACTTCACTATTTTACATATTATATTAAATTTCATCATTATTTCCGGTGACATTTACATTTGAATGCAATAAACAAATTCCCTTCATCAAATTCACGAGAACCCAAAGTTATTGAACCCCTTGAAACACTTTTCCATCTCCCTGTGGATACGACACCCCAAAGCTATACTACAACACCGCGTAACACTTTGGGCGTAATCAATATCTTAGCCAATGGTAGCTGTCATCATAAAATTTAAAAGAACAAAGCGTAAGAGGAAATTGTCCTACAAGAAAGGTCAAAACATTAATGTCTTAATTACAATTTGCCCCAAAGCGAACGCATCTGTTCTCTAAGGTGCTCCCATTCATCGTGCTGTTCAAGAGAAGCGGCAGATAGGTTAGTCATAAGTTCCTCATCAACTTCCAATTTCGAGTAACGTTCAAGCAAAGATTTTCCTCGTTCAACTTCTTGGGAAGCAGTACGCTTCTTAGCGCCTAACCTCACCCTACAATCGTCCATCCTTGCTTGAAGTTCCTTCACCTCTGCAGTCGGGCTCATCATCAAAGAATCCTCAACCATAACCTCAAAGGAGATTTAGTTTAGAGTGCTCTTGGTCTTCTCAATCTTTTGAAGCAAAGACTCATTTTCATTTACAGTACGAATATACTGAGTCTTATTGGCTTTTAATTCTACATTCCTGGCTAGCAAAGAACTTATCTCTGAATGGATAATCTTTAACGTTAGCTTAAAATCAAATGAAATCTTAAGCGAAGGAAGCTCAAGTGCTGGAGCCATTTTTGCACTTAAAAGGTCAAACTTATCTCTTTGGCTAGAAGCATTGGCATTGTTGATATTCATATCCATGAAGGAAACTTATTCAAGCACTGATTGCTTGAGAATGTTCATGTTTTCCTCTGAGAATGCAGCAGGAGAAGCAGAAGGACAACTGGCTGAAGAAGAACGAGAGGCAACACTTGCCCTTACCTGTTCCCAAGAAGTAAACAAATCCTGAATAGAGCGCAAAACATCATCAGTATCCTGTAAAGAAAAATGCAAGCATTTAGCATTTTCATTACATTGAACGAAGTGAAGATGAAAGACAAAACAAATGCTACCTCATCAGTAGCTTTGGAAAACTGGGGCACACTACTAGTTGATTCGACCACTTGTGGGGACTTCCCTTTGTCTGAATGAGCGGGCCCTTCCATAATAGGCAGCTTTTTGGGAATTTCTGCAAGAATCAAGTGATAATGAGTTAAAGGCCAACAACATAAACAAGGGGAAAAGCCATAAAATATGTATTATCTGTCGGTTCAATACTTGGGGGGTAAGCTTCCTAGAAGGTTAGAAGTTCTCAAGTTGGCTGTGCGATCAAAGACTCTTGGACCATGGGCCTCTCCTTAGGTAAAGTCCCTTCATCAGATGACTTGGACGGAGAAGCTTTGGTGGAAGACGGTGGAGCAAGAGCCGATAAAAGCAGAGTCTTCAGATGAGAAGTTGAGCTTTTCTAGAAGATTCAGGTAAAACATTAACATATGAAGGATTTTTTCATGAATAAACAAACTCGATTACCTTTCTCCTGATGACGAGATGGGCATCATCATCATCATCATCATCGTCATTCGCAAGCCCGACGAAGCTGAAGCTGGCCGTTTGCTGTTGGGAACACCTTTGACTGTTCCAGTTCGAGCAGGTGGGGAACTAGAAGATAACAGGTTGTTTAACATGAGCATGTGGGGATTTCGAAGGAGAAATAAGATTCTTGATAGATACAAGAATGGCAGGAATAACTGGCCCACCGCTGCTTGCCCAACAGATTCAGCATCATTAAATGACGGACCTAGGTATAACTAATGGAGGACATGGTTGGTTGGTGAAAGGGAAGCTGGATTTATGTACGGTTTGGTGAGGAGGTTTTGGAAGTCTTCAAAATTAAGGGAGTTGTCGGAAGAGCTCTGTGAAGTCGCCATTTACTACAAATTATAGTCTTCGTGAGGGTTTTTTGAGAAGCGTAGCAGAGAAGCAAGAAGATAAACAGTGGTCTTTATAGGGAAAAAAATAAACGCGCGATGCAAGACGTGGGTCTAATGGCGCGATGAAGTGGCATGTTCTTTGGTTTATAGGAGTTGTGTGATATTACACTTTTCAGGATGTAGAGGGTAACTGCCAAACAAAAATAATGATTGGGATTCTCCACCCTTTTTAGGATTTCAAGCATCGCGGGAAAATATAAAGGAGGAATATGGCATAAGATTAATAATTGATATTAATTTTACCATATTGTCGGGTAATTGTTGACATACAAAAATGAGGTACAATTAAATGGTCCAAAGAATTAAGCACAGTTAGGAAGTTCGAAGGATGGACCTAAATGAGACCATGTAAAAACCCAAAACGGAGTTATGTAATGGAGGCCCATCATCGCTCAAGCCTACGAGACGCCCAAACACTCAAGATCTGGGTGAGCCCATCATCACTCAAGCTAGTGAGATGCCCAAGATCTGGGCGAATATAGTGTCTTGTTGCTATTTGAAGCAACGGTTATTGAAGTAGTTAATGGGTAATCTTATCACATTCCACGATCCAAGAGTCTCGGTTGCAAATAGTTAAGTGATGGAAGTAATGCCAACGGTTGAAAATGGTAGTTTCTTAACAAATCATCCATTATGGAGAAAGTGGATAGTTACAGGGCGATGAACAGTTTTCAAACGGTTCTACAAGAAAAACCGTCAAAGAAGTATAAAAGAGAGAGAAAAATTTAGAAGAAAGTGAAATAAACGACTCTCAAACTGAGAATTATGTAATTTCATTTCTTTCTTCTTGTTAACTTTCAATTACTTTGCGAATTCAGTGTGCTTATGCTCCTTGGAGGCATTTCGCTTCTTGCAAGTTGTATTCTTCATAAATAAAACACTCCTCGTTGGGACTTTGTCTCGAGAGGTTGTTGTTCCTTACACAATCGTTTAAACCTTCTTTTAATTGTTAGCGAGGCTCGATTTCCACGCGAAACACTTGTTTAATTTTCTGTATCCATGTTTAAGTAAATACCTGACATTCCCTGCTCTTTTGAGTGGATATATCGAGAGCTATGTTGGAATGTGGGATGGAGCACCGCGAAAGATAAGAAAGGTATATGGAGGATGGACCAGTGAAGTGTAAGGCAGCCATATGGCTTTTGGAATATGATTCGCCGAATAGCAAAAGTTAATCATCCTGCAACAGGTATCAATTTTCCTTCTTTTAATTAGAAGGCGCAAGTTTGTCCAATCTTGAAATGTATAAAAAAGTTCTGAATGTAACTTAGGCCAAGCTAGAAAAATGGAAATGCCATCTATCCTCGAATAATATGTTGGAACTAATGGTTTAATATATACGATTTAAATGTGAGAATTGAAAAAATCTCCGATAAGTGCATTGATTGGGTGCGATTCTTTAAGTGAAAACGATACATAACAAAGAGTCACGACCTTTTGATAAAGTGCAATCTAGACCATTAGTCGTGATCTAAGAGGTTGTTTCAATTGTCCCAATCCACGTGTTCAAATGTGCGGTGGTTAGGAAAAGGTTTCAAACGGGGATGACCACTGCCTCAACAACTAAAGCCAAATATATTTCGAAAAAGAAAATAATAACAATTTAATTCGAGAAATTAATTATCTTAGAAAAGCTAATTAACACAAAATATTATTGCCACAATCCAAAAGATCAATACAACTTAATATTAAAGTCTACCAACATAACAAGTGAAAAGCCTATGCAATTTCAACAATATTATTATTAATGCAAAGCCACCATCAACAAATATTGATCGCTGCAGTTTATTTGATTCCGGAAAACGACGATTTTCCAAAACTAAGTGGTTAACTTCTTGATTTCCTCGTCTTGTTCGAAATAAGTCATATCTTCCTCATGCAAATGCACCCATGCTTCAATTCCGTCATTTTCTTTGGTATTCATAAGCATGACAAGGTTCATTATCGGAATGTTTGCAACACTTGTCCAAATGGGTTTTCCAAAACCAAAATCAGCATCATAGAATTTAAACTTAGACCAATCAGTAAAGCGTAGACTGTTTTTGCCACTCTCGTTTATTTTTTCAATTGCACCCAAGAAATAATCTACGAGTATGGTGTGTCCATTCTTAGAATTGGATAATATATTGGCACAGTCAGAAACAGCTTTCTTGGCATTGTTACTGAGTAGAGGAATGAAGCTTTCAAAGTCTATGCTCTTGCTTTCTTCTGCATTGCATTCTACCGTTGTCAGTAACACTAAATTTCCACAAGTATACTTTGATAGAGGTGGAACTGTTCTTTCTCGAATGTTAACCTCCTGCATTATGACACAATCTCGCGTTTTCCCATGTTTTGCGCGATCAGAGCGTAAAAAAGCCTCTGCTAAGAATGAAGAAACAACAACCACTCTCGATGGGGGACAGTCGTTGTCGCTTACTCTGTCTCTTAGAGTTTCTATTGCCTTTCTGTCAAATAAAATCCTTTTGGTCACAGTGCTAGTGTCCTTAGTACTCCTTGTGGTTCCAAAAACTGAATTTTCAGCTGGAAAATAGAATTGGGAATTAAATTTTGGACGAATTGGTTCGGTTTTGTCTCCTAGGTTGGCCTTGGCCCATGCAGATATGAATGTGCCAAATGAACATGCATCAATAATCCTATGTGAAATGCATATACCAATGGCCATCCCACCACATTTAAATTTGGTTACTTGAACTGATAAAATTGGGTTAGTGATTTCATCAGCTTCACCAATTTCCAGTGGGAGGAGATTGTTTAGCTCCACAGGTTCGACTCCAGACCCAATAATTTCATTTAGATCGCAGTCGAGTACCTGAGCTTCTATGTACTCGGCACCCTGGTCGCTACAATCAACGGAGTGATTCGCCTTGTTGTATCTACCAGCAAAAGGATAAAATTGTGGCAAGATTTGTGCCAGAGATTTTTCCAAGTTGTTTATATGTCCGATGTTATTGTCGCTCCAAGGATAGTAGAGAATTCCAACCACGTTCATCGTTGTATTAAGCTCGTCCATGCACGATAACTTGTAGGTATAGAGATTTTCGGGAGTTGGTATGCTTGGTTTTATAAACTTCCTGCTCACAATCTGGACCTTCATGGTTCTTTGAATGCAATCAACACTTGGTCTTCGAAACCTAATGCAACAAAAATAAAATGAACTTAATTAGATTTTGAGAAATAGTAGAGTGTGTGTGTGTGTGTGTGTTATGGTTATGTTTCACCTCAAAATAATGATAAGAGGATTGCAATGAGGGAGTTAGATGCAAGAAATTGTTGATTATATGGGTGTTACTGATGGAGACATTAAATAGACGAGGACAATTTTTTTTAGGGGAAATTAGGCCAACTACTTCAAAAAATTTAAATATTAGATTAATACTCTAAAACTAATTGAAACTATATTAGTTATGTCGGAGCTCAAATGGCTACTGATGCTGTTGTTGCTCGAGTGACATTGGGCTAGAGGTGTCAATCCGGGTGGTCCGGGTCGGGTCGGCCCGCCAACATGTGAGCCCGGTAACGGCCCGCGTGAAAAAAAGCCCGCCCACTGCGGGTTCCGGGCCGGTTACGGGTCGGCCCATAATTTTGGACTACAACCCAGGCCCGCCCGCTGACCCATCCGGGTCGAGCCCATGCGGGTCGCGGTTCGTTCCGGTTTGACCCGTATGATTGTATAAATAAAATTATAAAAATATAGAATTTTTCCGATTTGGCCCATATGGAGAGCAACTATCATTGAAAATAGGATTTTGAGAAGAAGAATCGCGAGAATCCATAATATAGTAAGATTAAAAAATTTAGTAGTGACTACTAGTGAGAATCGAGAAGAAAGAAATATAATCAAGATAATGATGATATTTGCAATTGAATAATTGTAATTGTAGTAAGGTAGTAACAAGTATGAACTATGAAGTATAAATGTATAATAACTAATGAGAGGATATTGTAAAAATAAATGTAAGAATAAATTGGAATTTATTGATGAAGGGGATGATATTACCGTTAGAAAATTTATATTACCATTAGTTAACATTAAAAAAAAAATTGACCATGCAGCAGGCTACGCCTTTTTTTGAATTTTTTTTATTTTTATTTTTTCAAATTTTTTTGTTTGGCTCTCTCCCCCCTCTTTTTTTAATTTTGTTTTATTTTTTTTTTTCAATTTTTTTTACGGGTCGCGGGTTAACCGCCATTGTGTAAGTGCAACCCGCGAAGCCCGCGGGTTACACCTCCTTGGCCCGTGAACCGCCCGCACGGGTCACGGGTCGGCCAGCGGTCCCGGTTTTCACGGGCCGGTTTTCACGGGTCATGGCCGGCCCGTCCGTCTTGACACCTCTACATTGGGCTGAGGCTTGAGCGTTCATTATTAGAGATACCCGTGGCGCCTCACTTACCCTTGTGTTGGCCAATCTGTGTATGATAATACAAAAATGGGATCACAATTATGCCACCTGATCATGCTTTGATTATATTACTTTTTTTTTGATAACTTTATTGAATTAATTCCAATGAATCACAATAATGCAACAAATGCCACTTGATCATACTTTGACTATGTCACTTCTTCTGTCATTTTATTGAACTCATTCTAATGTTTTAATTGATGTTTTGTCACTTTTATTATTGTTGGTCACTTTTTCTGAATTTCTCTCATTTTTTTTTTAATTTTTGTCACTTTTTAAATTTTTGGTACTTTTTTTGAATTTTTATCACTTTTTTTTTTTTTTAATGTATGTCACTTTTTTCTATCACTTTCTTGAAATTTATATCACTTTTTTGTGTGACAAACATCATTTTTAATAAAAGTTATATATCCAATTTTAATTAAAAGTAACATGTCACTTTAGTGACATGTTACTTTTAATTAAAATTGGATATATAACTTTTATTAAAAATGACTTTAAAAAGTGATACTTAATTTTACACAGTATTTTTTACTTCCAACATACTTTTCAAGACCCTTAATTTTAAGGGTATTTTTGTAAGTTGCCCTTTTTTTAAATGATTGTTGGCCTATTTTGATGTAGGGCAAGTATCAAATGGCCGATTTCCCCTAATGGTTCAGTGGTTCGGGAAATTATTTAAGAGCCCATTTAACATGACTTTCGTTTTATTTATAAGGGCTTAATGAGAAAATTACTTTAATTTTTGTTTTGAAATTAATTTATAAAATAGCTTCCTATTTCGAAACTATTTATATAAGAAGTCACGTTGTATTAACTTTCTCTATTATACAAGTCCGTTGAACCGTAGTTGACGCGAGTGAGAGTTTTCTTCTATTCTTGACCAAAACCAACTATGGATAAATGCGACCGACGTATACTATGGTACGGAGTCGCTCCAACTTTTGAAACTAATTAATGCGAATATTCTAAACACGTGATTTTTGCCAGTCTGTGGTACAGAGTCGCTCCAACTTTTGAAACTAATTAATGCAATTCAGAAGACTGACCAATCGAATTTACTCGCGACAACAACTTGGACACGCATAATTTAGATGATAGGCTGTAAGATTCTCTCTGTCTTTTGATTTTGAAGATATAAATTTGTTTGGTACAAATCATGTAGGGCGACTGAGTTGTTTCTTAATTAGTTACAATTATGACAATAATTATTGTTTTTCCTCAATTCTGGGAGATACAAATTTGTTTGATACAACATAAGCCAATGTTTGGTGTAAATTAAAATTAATATTTGAATTTTATTATAATAGGTATTATGAGGCAAAATATGTTAGAAAAATTCAATACCCATATAAGTATGACTGTGTTAATCATAGATCCTCGGTCCATGATATTATGAGAAAATATAGTATAGATGAGAGAAGGCCTCAATGGCGTTATCAAGAAAAAATAAATGACAAACAAAGTAATAGTTATTGAAATCAACATTTTCAAAAATCAAGTCGACTTTTTGAATATGTATTTTAAATTAAGGGCACTTACTAGTTAAAGTTGTAAAGCGAGAGACGTGTGGTCTTGAATTGGCATATTCTAATTACACGTGATTCATGCATGATAATTTATTAATAAGACCATAACGTAGCTGTAAAGTTCCATGCTCAAAAGATGGGTGATTATAATGATGCTCTCGTTTGACACTCATTCTCATTCTCTTTTTTCATTTCAACCTCACATTCTATTAATAAAATAATACTACACATAAATTCAAAAATTTTCATTACTTTTTAACCGTACATTCTTCTATCAATTACTATTCCAAAATTTATTTTTTCTTCGGAATGGGTGTCAAACAAGCGCGATCGTTTGACAACCCTTTTTCCTCTTATTTGAACGGAAATTTGCATTATATGTGGGCACCAGTGTCTTTGATAATGTCCTACTCATCTGAAAGGGGTCTTATCATGTTCGTTGTTTGGTAAAAAGCTAGTGGCATTATTTGTGTACTTGATAATGTCATATCTGACAGGGGTCTTTTCATGTTGGTTGTTTGGGTAAAAAGCTAGTGGCATTATTTAATAATTCCCTTCAATTTTACCTTTGATATTTGTGGTAGGTGCCGACACGTGATAATCAGCATGGCTAAAATTGTAGGTGCATTCATTAGTGTTGAAAAGTCATACAATTGATTATGCAACAAAGAAACCATTTCATTAATACAAATTTGTGATGAAAAGCCAACAAATTGAGGGAAAACATTTTCGTTCGTAAAAACTTCGTGAAGCTCCAGCTCGAAATTATTTCTGAAAATTCAGCATCCAAAGAGTAAAACACGAATAAAACAAGCATAAGTACCCAACTGTGGCTTATTCCACAAACACTAACGTAACGCCTGTGCTATGTAATCACGTAGTTGTTGCCACGACATGTCCTCTTCAACTATTGCATCTTGCTCGGCGGCAATATCTTCTTATTCATCTGGTAGATCTATCTTGACGTCTTCGTCATCTACTTCATCAGCTCTATGAAAATTCTCATATAGCCAACCGTTTCTCCACGAGAAGTTATGTATACCCATTGTGGCCACGACCATAGCTGTTTGCGATCTCATACTGTAAGCAGGCATTCGATGGGTGATCTTCCACCTCTGCTTCCAAACACTAAAGGCACGCTCAATAACATTACGACATAAGGAGTGATGAAAATTAAATAGCTCCCGTGCATTAGGAAATCGATAGTGTTGCCCATCCCTTGCATGACCGAATTTTTTAAAATGATATCTAATATCAGATCCCTTATATAGAGCCATATAACTAGGCCTATGTGCGAACCCGGTGTCAACCAGGTAATATTTCCCATTTGCGGATTCCGAAAAATTGATTTTCGAACTATGTACAACTTGGGCCAACATACGATTCTCGTGGGTGTTCCCTGTGGCAGCATAAACGTAAAACAAAGATTGAAATCACATGCAGTCAGTACATTCTGTGTCGGTATCCCCTTCCTTCCAATGTAATTTTATCTTCTATGTCGTGGCAGCACAGATCTTACATGCGTTTCATCAATTGCACTAATGCAACCCTGTGATTTTTTGACCATATGAACACAATTCGTTACATAACCACTAACAACGTTTAACCGTCAGTTACGTAAGAAACTTTACCCAAAATATGGGATACTATTCCACAGGTGGGTAATGGTGAGCTACGCCTTTGTTGTACCTTGGTTCTGGTTTAATCATGTCCGCTGCAAAAGCCACGCAAGCACACGTAATTGTCTTGAAATAATGACAGATGGTCTACAACAAATGATTGAACATCGTTTGCATTTGCGATAACCTTTGCCGTGTGCTAGTATACACAAAAACATTCCCACTTGTTCATATATATCATTGTTCGCACTGCTGAAAATGTTGTACTGATCACGAAGGATGTGCGTGATGTACATAAACCTCGGAGGATACATCCTAAATTCTTGAAAACGTATTTATGGATAAACGTGCATATTTTGTAGCATAAAAATGTGGCCACATCACGATGTCGCGAATAAATATCAACGTGCTCTATTCGGTGCCAAGTAATCGCGAATAATGCTTTCGGCTATTCTGCAATACTGGAGCCACATGTTTATGTCATCCTCTAGCTGCTGCATCAAATCTTTATAGGAACTCGATGAGGAATCAGACATCAATTCAATGTTGCAATCTGTTTCTGAAGATAAGTGCTCATCAAAATTGTCTGACGTCTCTTCGAACTACTTTACGTGGTGTAGAGAACACGAACATTGGTTTCAAATATTTTTCCCCAATTTCAGGCCTAATGAAGATACTTGGAGGATTAAAGAGTGTTTGATAGGATTACACGTTGTTTAGAGTGCCATGACTTGCGTTTCCTTTTGGTATTTATAACTCGAAGGGGGAGTGATATCGTGAAGGAAAGAAGATGTTGTACTGTTAATCACATGTCCTTTTTGAAATCTCTTCTCATAGCAAGTTGTATGTAAATGCAATCAAAATGTAGGGAATATATTCCCTGCAATATCTGTGCTATTTTATTATTTAGTCACGTATAATGATGGAGATTTGAAAATTTATATGCCTTGATATCATTACATACTACAATGTACGTTTCCAACCAATATTTTTTAGAAAATATTCCCTTAAAAAAAATTCTGTACGACACTATAAATGAACGTCGGCATTGTGAAAACGAATATGGAAATAACGTCACGTACATTTTACAACCTTATAAAAGCCCTACGAGTAAAGGAAAAATCATACAAATGTCCAGTACACATAAAACGTACGAATAAAGGGAAAACAAATGTAAGGCTGATCATCACAACAAATGGAGTGTTCACACCTTACGCAGTAGCGACATCTTGTCCCTCTCGAAGTAGTACTCTACGAACTTAAACCGCAAGTAAGGTATCTTGGCAGCAGAGTATGAGTTCCGATTTTCTTTGTCCCTTAAGAACCACAGTACAAAGAGGTGGAGCTCAACACCTTTCTATACATGCCTAAAGGACATAAGTTCCTCGACGTACTCGCCGACTGACATTACCCTTCTGATACGATCTCGCGATGGACGCAAGATCCGTTCCAACACTGACCATTTGCTCAAGGGACGCTGAAACCTCTAGGGTACCGTACATTTTCTTCTTCCCTCTCTGTTTTCTGTGTTTGCATTTCCTTTTATCTCCACTACGATTCCCGAATATATTCATCGACGAGGCATATCTACCTTCTACTGGATTGCCACTGGAATCAGTTGTCTCTGCATTGATAGGCATCTTGTCGCCTTCGTACTCTCTGTCACTATCTGTGCTAAAGTCAAAACCATGCTGCGACAACTTCGTTGGCGACACCGTATATTTCGTCAAGTCACCAGTGTCGTCAAAAAATTTCCCATATGTGTCATATATCTTACTACAGTCAAAGTTTTTATACTTCGCATATTTTGGGTTTTCCCGCACAAACAAGATAGGTAAACAATTAGTCATATGTAGTAGAAAAGTCCTAAATTTCAAACATAAAATAAATAGGAAAATTTAAACTTCCAATTACTAACAAAAATACATAAAAAGAGTAAGTTGCTTCACAAGTAAGTGTTATTATAGCTAGTTCAGCTGCAAATTTGATGCTTGATATCGACGCATGTAATCAACTAACCCTCTAAGGTATCGGAATATATATTTCACCACTTCCATTGAGCAAGATCGGTATTTAACTACAAGCACAACTATCAAGTTCAGTACACATAACATCGTACATCATGTTTTTCAAATCTCAATTAATAAGATATGTAGAGTAGAAGAGATTTCTTAGAGTTTACATCGATTAACTGCCTTAAATGGTGGACACGTAATGTAAACTCCAAATGATCCCAAATTTACATCTTGAAATGAAATTCCTAACAGCCTGACTATGTTATTCAACCATTTTCGGTTATATTGCCTCTATGATTCTGGGCACCATCAATCCTGATTATCAAACATCATTGCAAATTCGAATGAAATGAATATTTATATCTATCCATTTGAAAAGCATTTCGACCACCAATACCAACACAACCAACATAATCACAACCTACCAAAAATCCTTAAATCGTTCTAAATAATTTATGTAATTCAAAGAATCAACAAAATTCATAGTAGTTCCATATCACGAAGACTGAAAATCCTACAAAAATGTAAATAAAAATGCACAAAAAACTGAGACGGAACAACAAAGTGAAGACATTAACAAAAACCCAAAAATATATATATCTCAATCGAGCTCAGCGGCATTTCGACCACCAATACCAACACAACCAAGATAATCACAACCCACAATTTCCATCTCGAACAACAGCAGTCGAACTTGTATAAAAAAAGAACGTACCTTAATTTTTGCTTCCACCAATGATCCGGGGCGAGAATTCTTCCAGTACCCTAGCAGTACTCAATTCCAGTGCATCGTAGTAGCTCGATGGGTGCTTGTGTTCTGTTCACGATTTATTCCAATAGTTCTTCATCTTGGATGTAGTTCAACTCTTTCCCATTGAGGCGTTCAAGAGGTATACTGTACGAGCCTATCCTTTCGAGGAAAAAATTTGCCTCATCGATGGCCTTCGGCGATGACAAGTTTGCAGGTGTCGATAAACACTTTGTACAATGTTGGATTCCATTTTGCCCGCTTACGTACCACTGGCTGAGGCTCATAAGGGTTGGAAAAGGTATGATTCAATGGTTCTTGGCCTCCAACTGGGTGATGCTGCAAGGGAAAAAATGGGTACAAGAGTTACGCGACAATTGGACGGAAGAGAAATAGAAGGAGCAAAAATGGCGATTTCATCTGTTAATTGTAAGAACATCTGCACATAGTCATTCAGCCGAGAAGATGCAAATAGGAAATATCTTACCGTGTTGTCAGGGTAACAGTTCCACTGGGACCGTCGTTCTCCATAGAAGGCAAATATGGTTTGAAGAGAAATATGATTTTCGGGAGGGCAAAGCTTTAATTGATGGTTCAAACACAACATTTGATTTTCTATCAACACAGAAGTTTGGGGTTGGTCGGCCAGTGGTAAGGTTTTTCACTGTATGTTTTCAATGGATCGCACTGGTGATACTTTCCTAGCAGCAATGCCTTCTTCCTTTAAGTGGTACATTTCCTCATGTAGGGTAAATTGGTTGAGGGATGTTGCATACATTTGCAAATTGATTTGAGGGTAAAATCGATAGTGTAATACAACGGTCAAATGAAATGAATATGTACTTTGACAGAATAAATTAAATTCTTTTATGTTTTCCCACAAACGCACTATAGTAAAATGAATTTTTCCCCAAGGAACAAGATTCAAACGAGGGCATTGTACTTTTATTTCTGAAGTGGTTGGTGTTGTATTAATAAAAAAATTAATGGGACAAAGAAATAGAAAAGTCAAAAGTCACAGCTTGTGATGCAAACCCACGCAGTAATAGTAGTTACGAAACTCACATAAGATTTATTCAATCCTAAAAAAGTCAAGAATCAATGTTTAACTTTGATTCAAAAATATTGAACCAAGGAATCAATACAATCACCGACAATATATTTGATAGCTCAAGACTAGCTAACCAAGACGGGGGTGAATCGGTTTTAAAAACTTTTTCGAACAATTAGATTAATTCAAATAAGTAAAGACTAAATAGATTAATTCAAATAATAACCACAAATATAATAGTAATAAGTGAAGAGGTATAGAGAGTGCAAATAATATATTTGTGGGGGTTCGATCCAATGCAATGATGTACGCCCCCTATTACCAAGCTCTCCGACATGAGCAAGGCCAATTTCACTATGTTGATTGACTTGTGGTGCAATCCAACCCTTTACAATGCTTTCGGTGACTTACAAGCAATGAGTATTGATCCTTTTACAAACGTTGAGCTTTTCGAGACCTCGCCACGACCCCAAGTTTAAAGAGAATTGAATTTACAAATTGAAAACTTCTCTCTTAATAAATGACAGAATAACAATCAAGTACCAAGAGAGAAGTAGGTTAACACTTTAAGGAATAGCAATGAGTGAAGCTCAAGTGTTAGGTTTAGAAAAACTTTGTTGTATCTAATGATTTTCAAGAATTGATTTGATCAAAAGTTTTTCCAAACAAACTAATTTTATAATAATAAATAGGATGAGAAATCAATGCTATTTTACTCAAAAGAATCTTACTTTAATGCACTCAAGTTCTTATGATAAGTGGTAAATGTGTTGATATTTATAGAAATCAAAATCGTGAAATTCTCTTTCCAATCGGACGACCCATACCGGACGTCCGCCACTGTACCGGACGATTGAACTAGCCGTTGGGTGTCAGAAATCAGAACGGTCAAAATTTTGACCGTTGAGCTGCCGGACATCCACCAAAATCGAAAATCTTTGATTTTCCACTTTCTTGATTATTTTGCAAATTATGTAAATTCTTTAGGAACATTTTCACTTACTTTTTCAAATTAAGTGTTATTGAAAAAGAGTTCAAAAATCGAGTGAAGGTTTTTTTGTCACATCAAAAATAATTTTTATGAGAGTGCTTTTGTGCAAAATTTATTTCGTTCGTAAAAGTAACTTACGAGCTTCTAGTGATTCAATCTCAAAAGTATTGTTAAAGTTAGATAATGATAAAATCGGTGCGGTGCACAACCTATCCTTAATAGTGTTAAAAGTATGTTCTTGTTTGATGGCCCAATAAAATCCTACACTTTCTTTTACAATCTGCGTGAGTGGTGTGGCAAATGTACTAACGTTTTTAACAAAACGCCTATAAAAAGTAGCTAATACATGAAAGCTTCTTATCTCAGTTATGCTTTTAGGTGTTGGCCACTTCTTGATGGCTTTGATTTTCTCCTCATCAACTTCAATACCTTTTGCACTAACGATATAACCAAGAAAAATAACTTTTTCCATACAAAATGTGCAGTTCGTAAAGTTGGCATAAAATTTTTATTGCCTTAACACCACAAGCACACATATTAAATGTCATATATATTCATTTAGATCCTTACTATATACCAAGATGTCATCAAAGTAAACTACTATGAATTTACCTATGAATGTGGGTAAAACATGATTAATTAAACTCATAAATGTGCTAGGTGCATTAGTAAGTCCAAATGCCATGAATAAGTACTCATACAACCCATATTTAGTTTTAAAAGCGGTTTTCCATTCGTATCATTCTCTCATCCTAATCTGATGATAACCACTTTCAAGATCAATTTTACTAAATATGTGTGATCTATGTAATTCATCTAACCTAGGAATAGGAGGGCGATACTTCACTGTTATATTGTTGATGGCCTTGCAGTCGACACACATCCTACAGGTTCCATCTTTCTTTGACACAAGTAGCACGGCATGACACATGGATTAATACTCTCCCTCACATATCCTTTACTCAATAATTCTTCCACTTGCCTTTAAAGTTTTTTAGTCTCCTTAGGATTACTCTGATAAGCCGGCCTGTTTGGAATGACAGCTTCAGGTACGAAATCAATTTGATTTTAAATACCTCGAATAGATGGTAGCCTACTAGGCATGTCCTTTGGGAACATGTCTTCAAATTCCTACAACAAAGAAGTAGCCAAACTAGGGAGGAGTGTTTAGATTCCTTAAAGTTGAGGAGTGATTCCTTATAAACCAATAAGATCATAGGTCAATTCTTAACTACTGCCATCTTCAACTCACTTACTTTTGCAAAAAAATTCACTTTCGACTTTTCTCTCCTCTCATAAGACTTAAGACTTTTTCTCTTTACTCTTTTGCAGCTTTAGTATTTTTTTCTTCACAATTAGCCACCTCACTATTTTCTCTTTTGCTCTCTTATTGTAAAAGATCAATCACAGTCTCTTTTCTCTTAATCTTTTTTCTTCCTCACTTTTCAATTTGATTTGATCTTCATACACTTGTCATGATGTTAATGGCATAACAGTAATAGATTTCATATCCTTAGTAAAATTGTACCTATTTTTGTACCCGTTTGAATCACATTCCTATAATATTGTCATAACCTTCCCAACAAAATATGCCAGACATGCAAGGCACTACATTACACATCACTTCTTCATGATATCTCCCAATTGAGAAACTCACCAACACTCTCATATTCACCTTAACCTCTCGACATTCATTTAACCATTGCAATTTGTAAGGCATATGATGTTTTAGCATAGTTAATCCTAATTTTTCAACAAGTGTAACGCTAGCCACATTGGTAAAACTACCTCTCATCAATAATCATACTACATACCTTATTGGTGATGTGGCACCTTGTATGAAATATGTTCTCATTTTGTTGCTCCAAGTCATCCATTTTGATTTGAGCACTAAGAGCTCGTAGTGTAACCAACAGCTCTCCCACTGCATACACCACTTTCTAACGATTACCAGCATCTTCCAATTCTAACATGTCATCATATTCACCCTTACTATCATTTACCACGTCTCCATTATCTCGCAAAATCATCGCCCTTGTGTTGGGACATTGAAAAGCAATGTGTCCCATTCTCAAGTACCTAAAACATTTGATAATCTGATTCCCATAGGGTTGAAATCCGCCTTGGGTATAGGTTTGCTAACAACTTCCTCTATTCCCTTTGGTAGTTTAGTCCTACTTTTTGAAACAGCCCAATTAACTTTATTGTTATCCCACTTTAGTTCCCAAGAAGAGTTAGAACCCGAAAAACCCGATGAATATCTAGTTGTCTCCTTCCTGTTAATTGTCTTTCCACCTTCATAGCTACATGTAGCATGTTTTCCAACTCCAAATAATGTTACAACTCTACAACATTAGCTATCTTCCTATTCGAACCATTCAAAAATTGGGTCATGGTGACCTCTCTATCCTACACAACATTCGCTCTAATCATAGTAATCTCCATATCTTTGTGATAATCATCCACACTTCTAGAACCTTGGTAAATGCTTTGCAATTTTTGATAAAGCTCCCTATAATAATGATTAGGCACGAACATTTTCCTTATGGTAGCCTTCAATTCTTCCCATGTATTAATAGGCCTATCACGGTTCCTTCTCCTAGATGTTACTATTTTGATCCCACCAATTGATAACATAATCGATAAATTCAAGTACCACAGTCTTGACCTTCTTTTCATTCGAATAGTTGTGGCAATCAAATATCAACTCTACTTTCTTTTCCCACTCCAAGTATGACTTCGGATCATTCCTTCCTTTGAATGAAGGAATTGTCATTTTGAGAGTGTCCATACTTCTTTCAACACCATCTCCAATAATATCTTTAACTTTCCTTTCATGCTTAACTCCTCTACCCGCATTCTTCCCAATTCGACATCTATCAATGCATCTTCATTAATGTCATTATCTGCTTCACATTTACCAGCAAAATCAGCTATATGATCCTGTCGTCCTTGCCTCTTTACGTTAGGAATTTCTGTATGTTTATCCCCATGTAAATTAGCAAGCAATGTGTCTTGCCTATCTAATTTGTCTGTCACATGCTCAAACAAGCTTTCGAACCGTTGTATCACCTCAGCCGACATGTTGACTTGATTATTATTCATACTTGAAGTAGAATCTTCTCTACCGACATCCTAAATCTAATTTAATATTTTGCCTCACATATATACACTCGTGTATCTCTCAAATTGATTTTTTTTCTCTATTAGTCTCACCACTCTTGTCTTTTTTTCATTCAATGCTTTCTTGTAAGTGCTTCAAAGAATTAATTCAATCTCAATCAAAATTCAATCCTTGTAGAGTTTCAAACAAAGATTTGAATAAGAAAAATTGAATGTGGAATGACTCAAAAAGTAGGAATTGGCACTTTGAATAGAACACTAAAGAAAAATTTAAAAAGGTGTTTCTTGAGTTAGGGCTGTAAGCAAAAATCGTCAAACCGGGAAACCGAAACCGCAATTTCGAAACCGGCGGTTTGGTGCCACGTGGACCCGAAATGGTTTTGAGCCAAACCAAACAGGTCAAAAACGGCTTGGTTTAGGTTTGGAAATTTCAATTACGGTTTAAAACCAAACCGGAACGGGGAAAAAGTATATAAAATAAAAAATAAAAAATTGAATTTTTTTGAAAATTTATCCAAAATTTCAGTTTTGTAAATTCAATAATTTTGTCATTTTGTTGGTTCAATTTCTAATTTCCTATTAGGGCTGTCCATGGGTCGGTTCGGTTCGGTTCTGAAGATACCCGAACCGACCCAAAACTTTCGGGTATTTAATAAATGGACCCGTCGGGTCCAAATATAATTATGGAACCGTTCGGGTTCGGTTCCGTTCGGTTCGGTTCGGGTCGGTTCGGTTCCGTTCGGTTCCGTACCATAATTAAATTTTTTAATATTTTCAGCAACACTACATAAATACAATTAATAACATTTCATTCGTAACTTTTACAAATTAACGTAGCCCAATTCAAAAAAATATACAAAACTAGCCGTCCAATAAGATTAATTCAATGCATACAAATATCAAAAAGTAGATATTAATATTACAGCAAAACTACATAAAGTATATTCATTTGCTTCAAATTAAAATGGGCTAATGGATTTTAAAATGATTTGGGCTTAAAAATTAAAATTATGAAATAATCTAATTTATTCAATTAATTTGCTAATTTGTATAGGAAAAAAATAAAATAATTTAATTAATTCAATATAAAAAATAAAAAAATTATTTAGTTTCGGTTCTTGTTCGATTCTTCGGTTCTTGGTCTAGACCCGAGACCCGACCCAAACCCATCGGTTCTCGATTCGGGTACCCGTTCGGGTATTTAATTTATGAAGAACCGCTCGGTTCGGTTCGGTTCGGGTTCGGTTCGGTTCGGGACTTTTGGACACCCCTATTTCCTATTAGTTATTACAATTTACGACCTGCCCAAATCCCAACCCGATCCGCTATCCTAATTTTTTTTAAAAAAATGAACTCAAACTCTCACAAACACAACCATAATCCCTAAACTTCCATTTATCTCTCTCTCTCGCTCCTGAATTTTCCTCAAATCGTCGGTAGTCTACGGTCAGAATTTTTCAGTTGTCAGGGACGGTCGTCGGTAGTCTACGGTTAGTCACAGCTGATAGCCTTCAATTTCGTTGCAAGACTGCGTAATTTTTTGTGACCTATGGGTTAGTTTTGTGATTTTTTTATTATTATTTTAGTTACATAATTGTGTGTTCTTGATTCTTGAATATGAAACCGTCTAAGTTATTACTAAACATAGTTTGTCATCTCGATTCTTGAAAATCCCAAAATTCGTGATTTTTTGTGACCTGTAGATTATTTCTATTTTCGAAGTTCTGTGATTTTAGTTACATAATTGTGTGTTCTTGATTTTTGAACATAAAATCCGTCTAAGTTGTCTCTGAAATTATACGACTGCGATTTTAGTTAATTGTGATTTTACTTTGATTTAGTTGGTATTTAAATTTATAGTAGATATATTTAGTTTATTTTAGATTTATTGATAGTAAGATATAAATATATATTGAATTAATGGCATAAAAGTAGACACTAGACATTCAAAAAAATATATGCGAAATCGGCGGTTTAAAACCGGACCAAACCGTTAGGTTTAGGTTTGAGTTTTTTTCAAACCGATAAAAATGGTTTTGTTTAGGTTTGAGTTTTTCTCAAACCGGTTGAAACGGTTTGGTTTGAAAATTTGTCAAAAACCGGTAAAACCGGACCGCTTACACCCCTATCTTGAGTTTGACTTAGACATTTTTGAATTTGGATTTTTTTTTTTTTAAAAAAAAATGAAATTATATGCTGTTGGCAATTTTCCAAAATTTTTATATTTTTTGCTCGAAAATTCAACTAAATACCAACAAAAGAAACATAAATTGATTTGAATGCTGGTTTAACCCATAAATAAGTTTTCATTTTTTTTTTATTTTATTTTATGGATTGGAAACTCAAAAATAAAGAATGTGAAGAACACAAAGAATGGACAAAAAAAAAGGATGTAACCTTGATTTTTGGAGCCTTTCTCAGATATCAACTGATGCGAACCCACATAGCAGTAGTAGGTATGAAATCCACACAAGATTGATTCAATACTAAAAATGTCAAAAATTAATGTTTAAGCTTGATTCAAAATATTGAACTAAGGAACCAACACAATTGCTCATAATATGTTGACCCCGTGATTACAAGACTCAAAAATCTCAATCAGTTTGTTTGAATGCCACAAGAAATTTTTTTGATAAGTTCAAAATTAATTGGATGAAGAACAAGAAGAAAAAAAGAATGCTTTACGATTAATCTCTCAAATTTTTGTATGTTGAACAATGAAAATAATTTATATGAAATCCATAAAACTCGAGCAAAAATAGAATTAAACTCTAAAAATAACAAAAGATATCACAAAATAGAGTTTTAAATAAAATAGAAGATTGTGCGAAATTTGAAAAATTTGCGACCGAAAATATATTATGTAGCCACATAGTATAAATCTATGCGGTCGCATAGGCCTTGAGAACTCCTCCACTGTGGGTTCAATGAAGGGGCATGTGATCGCATGCCCTAAACAACTATGCAGTCGCATATTTGTTCATTCAAGCTTCTCCATCAATTGCTTTAATCAAGTTGCTCCACTTCGTTTCATATCACACGCCCAACATGAAACTTGTCCCTTTACTTGTCATGATCAATATTTTGTCCACCGTGACTTGAGCAAGTAGTCATGTTGTTTCTTTGGCCCACTTTGTCATTGCCACGGATAAGATTGGTGAGTATTGCATAGGACAAATCATAAACTTCTCCAGTTTATTGCGTTAATTAAAAGCTGATATGCTCTCCTTCGTAATTGAGTGTAAGAGTAGCTCGAGTTTAGCTTTACCAAAATTTTCATCTGTAACAGTGAACTCCAATTTATATGCAATATGTAAGAAAGAAAAGGAAGGGGTAGTTCCATTCATTTCATTAACTTAATTATTGTTTTATCAAACTATTCAACTTTATGATTTGTGTTGTGAAAGTGGAGATGATACTAGATTAATTAAATACCAAATTGTTAGAGAAAATAAAAAATTAGTCACAATATGAAATAATTGATCACATGAACAAAATAATTTGTAGAGATCAAGATTTTATGATAATATGAAGAAATCATACAAAGATTCATGTTTACAATGTTTTTAACTTCTTGCTAAATCATAATGAATAGTCAATTATATATATGGAACAAATAAGGGACATCCAAACCTTAACAGTAGAATTGTAGTTGAAGTAGAATACAAGAAACAGAGTCCAAAATGGAACAGGAGGAAAAAAAAACATCATTGTGGCGCCGCTGCAGCACACTACCGGCTCCCGGCGCTGGGGTGCCAGTTCCCTGTCTTAATATAAGGTTGTCGCGCCTTGTCTCCATCCCAAATACCTTCCAAAGATGTTTTTCTTCATTCCAAAGTTTTCTTCAAGTCCAAAATAAATTTCAACTCTCAATTAGACTTTCAATTAGAATTTGTCAAGTAAAATTGAATATGATTCTGCGATAGCATTCCAAGCCTCTTAACGTGTACTTTAATTAGAAATCTCAATTATCTTTAAAAAAGAATTCGGATTGCACCCAACTTCTAACAATTTGCTTATATCATCTAGTTTTTTGGATAGTATGTTATGATAATTGTTCCTAATCCAAAATTCTGGGGAAAAGGGTGAAAACTGCTGGAAATTGGATTGGAGCATTGATTGACTAAGTTATCTACTTACTAGTAGAGGTCCACATGTTAATTTTATGTTAAGCACCGAAGACATATTATATACATTCATTGGTGGATTTTAGATTTAATGTTGAGGTTCTTCATAAGTTT
This sequence comes from Fraxinus americana, assembly GCA_035079005.1. Lineage (NCBI taxonomy): Eukaryota > Viridiplantae > Streptophyta > Magnoliopsida > Lamiales > Oleaceae > Fraxinus > Fraxinus americana. The sequence continues at coordinate 103,560 of JAVHZT010000091.1, read as the reverse complement.
ACTTACCAATGGTTGTATATGACACGTTACTGTGCTTAACATACTCATCTTACGTTAAGCATCGATGACGTGTCATATACACCAATTGGTGGATTTTAATTTTAATTCACACGTTGAAATCCACCAAATTTATCCACCTATGGATGTATATCATAAGTCATCGGTGCATAACATAAAATGAATAATGATGCTCATTTAATCATTCCTACACATTATTGTTTGACAAAAAAACCAGAGTTATTAATGATTTATTGTTGATTACAAAAATAATTACTTTCGTTTTTTTTATTAGGCACTATATTTCTTTTTACTATTACTATCACACAATATTGATATCGGTTTTGGTATTATCGTTATATCACTTCAATGAATTAGTTGTTCCAATCGAAAGTGAAGTAAATAATTTGGTCATTTTTTATTCAATTCCTTACGTTGCCTTTTATGATTATGTAACTTATAAGTTTTCATAAATGAGTCAAACTGATTCATTTGAAAGTCGAAGTGGTTAGAGGAACACAATTAATTCAATATTATCTTTACGATGTTGAATTATATCCTTTACAAGCTTAAGTAATTAAAGAAAGAACACGTTTATGATTTGATACAACTTGTTAGTATTAATGTAGTTTGACACTTGGTCCCCGTCAACGAAAAAAAGGGAATTTCTCTATCATTTAAAAGAAGATATCTACTACGAAAATTGTAAGATTATAGGAAACAACAAAAAAAATGCAAATTTCGGAATTAGCATTAAACAAGACATAAAGCCCCAGTTTGATAGAAAACAAAATTCAGATTTTAATTTAAATTAAAATCAACAATTAATTTTAACTACATATTTTATGAGACTCGTAACTTTTCAACCACACATTTCATCAACTTTTATCAAAATCTACAAAAAAATCTAATTTTAATCCTTCTAGGCAAAGTATAATAATCTCAAATTACGTATATTATTAAGAGATAGTCCATAATGATAATATCACAAAGTAAGATGAAGGCAATGTAGAATGAAACTCTTATGTGTAGGAAAACAAAGTTGAAGACTAATAAACTAACTCGTATATTGAGTGCTGCGCCCCATCTAGTGAGGCACCAGTCAAATAACACGTGGTAGAATAATACAGACCTACATTTCACATCATCCTGATAACGGCAATTTTGGCTGAACCGATCCGGCTAGGCCGAACCCATTGGCTACAGCTGAACCTCAATAGCCGAGGCCTATTGGTAGAGGCATCCGAAAGGAGATCTTTATGCGAGATCCTACAACAAGTGGTGATGTGACACCTCATTGAAAATGTGACTTTACCGAACCAACTTGTCAAGTCTAGTCTTATATGACAAGCCTAAAATTGTACAATTGTCGTAACACTTTAGTGATGTATAGACTAGGAATGATTGATTGACACTCATGGTAAGAGAGTCCAACCACAGGGATGAAGCCAAGAGCATCTTCACCCAACTGTATCCATCATCTTCTACTATGAAAGCTAATAGTTGTTTACATTTAAAGGTAGTGTAAGTTTAAACTCTCACTACTGCTTCGTTCTTAGATATATTATTGTCCCCAGTTCCCAACCCCTTTTACTTGTCGTGGAATGTGTCTTAAATGTAGGCAAGATACGCCACTTGTTCTACACGGGATTAGTTGCAAATTTAGAGGAGGATATAAAATTGGTATTGTTGGTCAAACGGCAGTGGGAAGACTAATCTCATCAGTGCCTTGTTTCGTCTGGAGGAGCCCGTGAGAAGGAAGATCGTGGTGGACGAGTCGACATCTCAACAATTGGGCTTCATTATTTGAGGTCTCGTTTTCGGATTATACCTCAAGATCCTACCCTTTTCAGTGGAACCATGAGGTACAATTTGGATCTGTTGGCTCAACATACTGACCAAGAAATATGGGAGGTAATTATTGGTTGCTATCATTGTATGTTTGGCATGTACAATGAACAAGATTTTATATTTTTTTCATTAATATTGTCTAATACTATTTAGTCCACGTTACCAAAGATGCTAATGTCTTTATATTCTTGAGAAATGATTGTATTGACAAGATGATAATTTACTTCTACTTTGAAATCTAAAGGTACTCAGTAAGTGCCAGCTCAAAGAGAGAGTTGAAGAGAAAGACAAGGGCGTAGACTCTCTTGGTAAGTTTTAGGACCTGTGATGCAGATATCAATAATTGAAATAATAAAGAACCAAAAATGTGTCATTTCAATTGTAGAAGACGGAGCGAATTGGGAACGTGGGGGCAGCAACAACTGTTTTGTTTGGGACGTGCTTTATTAAGGAAAAGCAAGATATTAGTACTTGATGAAGCGACCGCATCAATTGACAGTGCTACTATTACATCTTGCAGAGAATGGGGCTAAATTCATCAGTGATCACCCAACTTTATACTTATTGTTATCATGATCACCTAATTTGATTTTATTTCATCATGGCCATCCAACTTTTTTCATCATTTTCACTAATTTTAAAAGGGATAAAACGATAAATTTGCATTATATATGTAAAAACAATTTTTAAAAAATAAAATAAAATAAAGACTTATTTTGAAAAAAAATAAAATAAAAACATATTTTTTTAAAAACTGTTACTGAAAAAAATAAAACAAAATAAAAACTTATTTAAACAAAAAATTTACTTAGAAAAATAAAATAAAATAAAAATTTATTTTAAAAAAATATTTCCTTAAAAAAATAAAATAAAAAATTTATGCTAAAAAAAAGTTTTGAAATTAAATAATAACTTATTTTAAAATAAACGTTTTTAAAATTAAAAAAAAAACTTTTATTTTTGGTTTTTCATAATTTATTTTATGTACAATATAAAATTACCGTTTTACCCATTTTAATATTAGTAAAAATGGTGAATAGAAATTAGGTAGTCATGTAAAATGTTATATGAAATTAGGTGATCAAGGTGAAACGTTATATGAAAATTGGTGGTAATGGTGAAATAAAATCAAATTGATTGTTATGGTAACACTAAACCTCCTTTTGGTGCACATTTTTGGAAAAAGAATGCATTTTTACTGTTGATGTGATGAGAAATATGTGGTTGAAAAAGAAAGAAAAGTTATTGATGTAATGGAAAATATTATTTTATTGAAGAATGTGTGGTTAAAAATGAGTAGAAGAATGAAAATAAAAAAAATAATGTGGCTCAAATAGGGCCTAAGTATAAAAGTTGGGTGGCCATTTGTGGCAGAAAACTATTACGGTGGCTTATAGAATATCAACAGCGGTGGATTGTACGATGGTTCTTGCTATAAGTGAAGGTGAGTTCTCTTACTTCAACATTTATGTTCTTTAAAATGCCCCCTTCTTATGTAGGCAAGATTCATTTTCTCATCACACATAAGGCGAACTGCTATGCTCTCATGTTGAATCACCATGTTTGAATAAATTGTGAAACATTTTATTATTTTAAAATAAAATAAAATTATTTTTAAAAAAGTTTTTAAAATAAAAAAACTTTTACATTTTTTTAAATTTATTTTTTATATATAATGCAAATTTACCATTTTAACCATTTTAAAATTAGTGAAAATGGTTAAAAGAAGTTGGGTGGTCATGGTGAAATATTATATGAAATTGGGTGACCATGGTGACATAAAATAAAGTTGAGTGGTCATGGTATCGCTAAGTATAAAGTTTGGTGGCCATGGTTAAACAAAATAAATTGGGTGACTATGATGACACTAAGTATAAAGTTCGGTGACCATTTGGATTTAACAATCATCTTTTATGTCCTTTCTTAATTGATCTAACATTGGTGTTGTGCTTAGGAAGCTCTGTAAACCAAGCTAGTTCAAAAAAAACCTCCACTTCGAAAAACTTGTGATCATAGGGGGAATCACGCATGTAAAGGAACAAAGGTCTAATCCCTTGGTTTTCTAATAAATCTAGCATAAAATGTCAATGTAATAGCTATATGTATTTTAGGAAGTAGATATGCTAATGTGATCCATGATACAAGGATAAGTCCAGGCAAGGATCCATCGATCGTTGAGGAAGGACCTATGACTAGGTCGCAAGTGAAGTGGGTCGAAGAAACAATCTGATTACTTGCTCAAGCCACGATAGACGAAACATTGATGACGACAAGCAAATGAACAAGTTTCATGTTAGGCATAAAAGACAAAACGAAGTGGAACAACTTGATTCAAGCAATAGACGGAGGAGATGAAAAGAACAACTATGCGATCACATAGTTGGTCAAGGCATGCGGTTGCATGTCCCTTTACCGAAACCCTAGTGGAGGATTGATCTATTCGACCGAATAGATTTACATTATAAGGCCACATAGTACAATTTTGGCCGCAATTTTTCCAAATTTCACACAATCTTTTATTTTAGTTAAAACTCTTTTATGATATATTTTTGATATCTTTAGGACTTGATTCCGTTTTCTAGCTAGGTTTTATGGGTTCCTTATAAATAAGACTCATTCTATTCATTGTAAAATACACAATTTGAGAGATATTATTGTAAGACATATTGCTTTCTTCTTGTTCTTCATTGAATTAATTTTGAACTTATCAAAATTATTTCTTGTGGCATTCAACAAATCGAGTAAGATTCTTGAATCTTGTAATCACGGGGTCAACATATTATCGGTGATTGTGTTGGTTCCCTAAGTCAATATTTCTGAATCAATCTTAAACATTGATTTCTTCGCTTTTTTGGGTTGAATCAATCTTGTGTGGGTTTCGTAGATACCATTGTTACATGAGTTCGCATCAATTGGTATCGAGCAAGGCTCCAAAAATAAAGGTTATATCCTTTATTTTTTTTTTCCCTTTTTGTTTGTCTTTCGTTTTTCATTCTTCGTGTTCTTCGCGTTATTATTATTATTATTATTATTATTATTATTATTATTATTTTGTCTCCAATCTATAAAATAACAAAAAAAATTTCAAAACTTGTTTGTGTACTAATATAGCATCCAAATAAGTTTTTGTTTCTTTTGTTAGAATCTAGTTGGATTTTCAAATAAAAAAGAGTGCCATGGCATACAATTTCATTGTTTAGTAAAAAAAAATATTTCCAATTCTAAATTGTCCTATTCAAATTCAAGAAACACTTTCTTGAATATTTACTTAGTGTCCATCCAAATCGTTAATTCCTACTTTTTGAGTCATTCTAGAGTCAATTTTTGTCACTCAAATATTTGTTTGAAATTCTACAAGAATTAATTTTGATTAAGATCGAATTAGTTCTTTGAAGAACTTGCAAGAAAGCATTGAGTGGAAAAAGACGAGTGATGAGACTAAAAGAGGTAAAATACCGCCAATTTGAGTGATTCATGAGCGTATACACGTGAGACAAATATTAAATTAGAATTAGGATGTTGGATAGAGACATTTCCACTTTGAACAAGAATAATAGTCAAGTCAACATGTTAGATGAGATGATACGACGGTTTGAAAGATTGTTTGAGGATGTGAAAGACACATTGGATCGGTAAGACACATTGCTTGCTAACTAACATAGGGAACAATCTAGAGATAATCCTAACGCAAGGAGGCAAAGAAGGCGGATCATCGACGAAATTTTGCTGGTGAATGGGAAATGGATAGTGACATTAATAAGGATGCATTGGTGAATGTCGAATTAGGAAGAATGAGAGATAGATGAGTTAGACATGAAAGAAGGGGTAGAGATCTTGTTGGAGATGGTGTTGATAGAAGTATGGGCAATATTCCTTCATCTAAAGGAAGGAGTGATTCGAAGGCATACTTGGAGTGGGAAAATAAAGTAGAATTGATATTTGATTACCACAACTACTCGGTGGAAATGAAGGTAAAGATTGCGGTGCTTGAATTTATTGATTATGCTATCATTTCGTGGGATCAAGTAATAATATCTAGGAGAAGGAACCGTGAGAGGCCTATTAATACATGGAAATAATTGAAGGCTGTCATAAGGAAAATGTTCATGCCTAATCATTATTATAGGGAGCTTAATAAAAAATTGCAAAGCCTCTACCAAGGTTCTCGGAGTGTGGAGAATTATCATAAGAAAATGGAGATTGATATGATTAGAGAGAATGTAAAGGAAGATAGGAAGGCCACCATGGCTGAATAGGAAAATAGCTGATGTGATAAAATTACAACATTATGTAGAGTTGGAAGACGTATTGCATGTAACTATGAAGATGGAAAGACAATTGAAGAGGAATGGGACAACTAGATATTCATCGGGTTCTAACTCTTCTTGAAAACCAAAGTGGGATGATAATAGAGGTGATAGAGTTGTTTTGAGTAGTAAGACCGAACCACCAAGGGAAAAGAATGAAGTTGCTAGCAAAATAACACCCAAAACGGAATCCCAACATTCCAAGACTAGGGATATCAAATGCTTTAGGTGTTTGGGATCGGGGCACACTGCTTCTTAATATCCAAACAAAAGGGCAATGATTTTGCAAGACAATGGACAAGTGGTGAGTGATAGTGATGGTGATGGTGATGATATGATGCATTAGAGTATGCTAGTGATGGTGATGGAGTAGAGTACCCGCTAGGAGGTGAGTTACTTGTGGTGATGCTTGCTCTCAATACACAAATTAAATTGGATGATGTGGAGCAGCAATGGGGGAATATCTTTTATACTAGATGCCATGTAAAAAATAAAGTATGTAGTTTGATTATTGATGGGGGTAGTTGTACCAATATTGTTAGTACTACACTTATTGATACATTAGGATTGACTACGATAAAACATCCTAAGCTTTATAAATTGTAGTGGTTAGATGGAGAGGTTAGGGTATGTAGGCAAGTTTTGGTGAATTTCTCAATTGAGAGGTATAGTGATGAAGTGATGTGTGATGTAGTTCTTACGCATGCTTGACACATTTTGTTGGGAAAGTCATGACAATATGATAGGAAGGTTAAATATGATGGATTCAAGAATATGTACAATTTTGCAAAAGATGGGAGAGCTGTAACTCTTATACCATTAACACTAAAACATGTCTACGAGGACCAATTGAGATTGAGAAATGAGGAAGAAAAGAAATATATAGAAAGGCGAAAGGAGATTATGAGAGAAGATAGTCAAGTGGCTAATTGTGAGAAAAAAGAGCAAAGTCACAAGAGAGAAAAGAAATAGAGTCTATTTAGAGGAGAGAAAAATCAAAAGTGAGTTTCTATGCCAAAAAAAAAAAAGTGAGAATGAGAGGCTTTAGTGGGAACTAACAAATTCATCACCAGTTTGGATATTTCTTTATTACAGGAACTTAAAGACTTGTTCCATGAAGACTTATTTAGTGGGATACCACCCACTGAGTATCCAATTTGATGAACATTGAACGAGAAGCATTCAACTATGACATGATAAAGAATCAATACCCCATATATAGGTTAGATGGTGATCTAGCATGCAGTAATATTTTTTTACATGGGGCATGTACTTTTACACATACGAATACATCTAATATTTCTATGAGAATAACCAGTCGTTTCTCATTTGCATTCATAGGCAATCAATAACTAGTCAATGATATTCCATAGTGTTGCAAGAAATTAACGGATCATGATAGACATTTGGGATGCATTGTTGGTGATTTGAGGCATGAGAATCTATATTTCAATCTTGAAGTCCTTAACTATTTTGTTTCAAATTTATGGAACATGTTGTGAACAAATTTAGTATACTCTACTACTTGCACTATACGATTTGATATGGTTTATGGTTTAAATCCATTAAATTTGTTTGGTTTAATTTCTTTAACTATTATTGTAAGTGGTGGCTTAGATAGAAAGCAGGGGATTGAATTATATGCATCTCAAGGTAGCAAAAGGATGGGGTGTAAAGTATTCGGATCAGGTGCTTAGGTTTGGGTGCTTAGGTAAAAATGGTTTGCTCGAATGCAAAGAAGGTGAATATCTCATCCTAGAAGAGATGGACCATTCCACGCCATTGCAAGGATTGAAAACAAAGGCTACAATTTGGATCTTCAAGGTAAGTTTGTGAAATTTACATTTATGTTGTCTCTCATCTTTCTCTCTTTGGTGCACGTATATATTCGAGGTCGAATCCTTTCGATCCATGATATGAGGACAAGTTTGGGCAATGATCCATTGATCGTTGAGGAATGACTTATGACTAGGTCACGAGCGAAGTGGGTTAAAAAAGCAATGAGACTACTTGCTCAAGTCATGACGTACGAAACATTGATCATGGCAAGAAAAGAGACATGTGTCATGTCGGGCATGAGAGATGAAACGAAGTGGAGCAACTTGATTCAAGCAATGGATGGAGAAGATGAAAGGAACAACTATGGACTGCATAATTGTTCAGGGCATGCGGCAACCAAGAGGGAAAAGTTCATATCTCTGACGAAATTCTTGGTGGCTTCCGGTGGATTTATTTCTTGGTATATCCATTGGCATTCCCATGGACTCGGTGCATGATTCGGTGTGGCAAAAATCCGAGCTCAAAGCCATATGACATTCCATTGATGGTGTTGAAGAAGCTTTAGGTTTATTGGTTCGATTTTTACACTTTAAGAGTTTATGTTACCGCATTGTAGTTGTTATTATCATTTTTTCACTACATTTTAAACTCTACAAATGGTATCAAAGCTTAGGCTAGTGGTATAAAGTGTTAAAACAACCTGAAAATTGAATTGGAAGTCAAAGGGGTTTGGGTTTGGTCGAAAACTAGTAAACCCGAATCTTTAAACCCATTTTTCGACAAACCACGCACTTGGTAGACGAACAGTGACCACCATTTAACTCCAGACGACAAGTAGAAGTTGTCGGTGCCATGCGTAAGATATAGGCCTCGATAGTGAAGGCTGCGCGATAGGACCACGTGCAGACAAAGAAGATGTACGTGAGGGCATGTATGATAGAATCGGTCGGAGTTGAAAAAAAGGTAGTTTGTTCCTTGTGATATTTCTGACCTCATGTTGGTGTTGGATTTCAGTTTGGTGCACTTTGGAAGCAGATATAGTCTCGGGAAGAAAGGTGAAGTGGAAAAAGTTTTTCCATTGGCTGCTCGGTGGTGTTTCCTAGAGTTGCAGCAGTTGTTCGATTACTTAGGGCATTTATTTGAGGCTCAGATCGATAAAGACTCGCATCTCTCCTTAAAATATGAATCGGTATATGATTCTCTCGGTTTACGCATTCTAACACCCTCTCGAATTTACAATTGAGATATTGTGTTATTTGCTACCATATTGTTATTTAACTCTTGTGATATTGTCTATATGCTACTTGTTGTGATATCATCGCTTGTGTCATCTTAAAAAGTAATTTATACATAAATTGGTTTGAACTTGCATTTGCGTGTGGGTAAATTGGGTAAATAAAACTTTTTCGAAAAACATTATTTTGCTACCATGATCTCTCGAGTTGAGTTTGCGCAATTCAATGGTAAGGAGATTATTCCATTTGGAAGCAAAAAATGAAAGTTATTTTAATCCAACAAAAAGTTTCTAAATTTCTTGACTACCCGAAAAATATCCTGATGTATTAAAAGCTAAACCGGGTGAAATTACTGAGATGAATCAAATTGCACATAGCTTGATTATAATGCATTTATCTGATGATGTGTTAGGACAATTTGAACAACATAAGATTGCCAAAAAGTTGTGGGAAGCACTTGACAAGCTATTTTTGGAAAAATCTCTTCCAAACAAAATACATTCGCTTCAAAAAAATTTCAACTTTAAGCTGGACCCGGGAAAGGATCTTGAATCCAATTGGGTGACTTTAGTAGACTCGTCAAGTGTTTGGCCCAAAATGATAGGAAATTTGATGATAAGTATCTAGCGGTTATACTTTTATATGCTACACCCAATTCCTATAGAGATGTTAGGAATGCTATCACGTATGCTAGGGATACTTCAACCCAAGATATTGTAACTGATGCTTTGAGGGCTATGGAGCTAGAGCTTAAGAAATAGTTGAATGGTAGCTCGAGGAAAGAGAGTTTGTTTGTTAGAGGAAGAAATGAGACTAGGGAGAACTATTTTTAAAGTAAGAAGCGCATAGAGAAATCGAAGGGTAGGTCCAAGTCTAGAGATAAGAGTGGTAAGAAATGCTTTCATTGTAGTAAGTTAGGGCATTTAAAGAAAGACTGCAATGACCTTAAGAAGAAACAGAGACTAGTACAGAGTGACGATTAGAACTTAGTTGTTGTAGATGATTCCCTTGATTGTCTTCATGTTATGACCATGTCAGGAGATTTTGACACTAATGTAGAGCATGCCCGTGATAACATACATGTCATGAATGTTACTAAAATTGATTTCGACTCTGAGTGGATTTTAGACGTGGGTGCCACTGTTCATATGTATCATGTTAAGTCTTGGTTTTAACTACAAAGATGTGAATCTAGGAAAGTATGCTTGCGGAATGATCATACACTCAATGTGGAAGGAGTAGGTAATATTGCTATTAGGATGCATGATGGCATTATTAGACGCCTCAGAGGTGTTAGCTATGTCGCGAACCCGACAAGAAATCCTATTTCCTTAGGTACTCTAGAAGAAGAAGGTTATAGGTTTAGATCTCATGTAGGTATTTTAAAGATTTGTAAAGGGTCTCTAGTGGTTATGAAAGATCTCAAAAGGAATGGGATATATATCCTTCAAGGTGAAGCCCTAGATAGCAAGGAGTTGGCATTATCTTTTGTTTGTGAAGACAGATCAGATCTTTGGCACAAGAGACAAGAGGTTGAAATATCTTAGTGGCCAGAATTTACTTGGTAAGGATAGTGTTACACCTTTAAGTTTTTACGAAACATGTGTTCTAGAAAAGTTACACAAGGTTAACTTTGCGATAGGTGAACACAACACTAAAAGACCATTGAATTGCATTCATTTAAATTTGTGGGGTCCAAAAAAAATCCCACACATGGAGGGAACAAATTTTTTTTGTCCATTTTTTATAACCACTCGAGGAAAGTTTGTGTGTATCTCCTTAAATCCAAATCTGTAACTTTAGTAAGTTTAAGCCCTGGCTTACCTTAGTTGAAAATCAAATGGTAAAGAGTGTGAAAACTCTTAGGACAGACAATGGTTTAGAGTTTTGCAACTTTGAATTTGATAACCTCTGCAAAGAAAAAGATATAATGAGTCACAGGACTGTGAGGCATATCTCCCAACAAAATGGGGGTGGCGAAGAGGATGAATCGGACTTTAGTGGATAAAGTTAGAAGTATGATGATTAGTTTAGGATTGTTTAAAGGTTTCTGGGATGAAGCCGTATGTATTGCTGTCTATTTGATAAATAGGTTACCTTCTAGTTCTGTTAACTTCAAGACTCCCCAAAAGTTGTGGTTTGGAAAACCCCAAATTTGTCACACATTAGAGTGTTTGCTTGTGCGACTTATGCACATCGGGTTGAGGGCAAATTGGACCCTAGGGCTACTAAGTTTATCATGTTAGGTTATCCAGAAGGAGTGAAAGGATATAGAATGTGGGTTTTAGGTGTGAAGGGCATTAAAATTATTAATTGTAGAGATGTGAAGTTCAATGAACTTGATATGCTTTGCCTTAAAAACATAGACAGTCAGAAAAAACAAACTAAGCAAGGGGAGTCGTCTACTGAAAAGAAGATGGAGTTTGAGGTGAAGAGATTAGACGATCATCTAGAGGATACTAAAATCCAACCTCAAGAAGAATTTGACCAAGAAGTAGTGATAGAACAACCAGAACTTGAAATTCCTAAAACTATTGTCCCTAATCAAGAAACGTTTGCAGGTACTAATTTGGATTACTACAAATTAGTGAAAGATATGGAGAGAAGACAAGTGAAACCCGATATGAAATACATATCTTCAAATTTGATGGAATTTGTCCTCGTTTTAGGTGAAGCCTTAGAATCAGTTGAACCGGCTTCATTTAAGGAAATGATTACCTGTAAAAATTCTGAAAATTGAAAAAGGGCTATGAGAGAGGAGATCCAGTCTTTAAAATAAAAATGAGACTTGGAAGTTGGTTGAAAAATCAAAAAATCAAAAGGTAATCCATTGTAAATGGATCTACAAGTTGAAAAAATGAGTAGGATCTAAAGACCCTTTAACATATGAAGCTAGGTTGGTTGCAAAGGGATTTATTCAAAGAGAGGAAATAGACTATAATGAGGTGTTCTAACTGGTCACTAAGTATAAAACTATCAGGTTAGTCTTAGCCTTAGTTGTCCAGTATGATTGGGAGTTGGAGCAACTAGATGTTAAGACGGCTTTTCTTCATGGAGAGTTGGATGAATTGATTTACATGTCTCAACCTCAAGAGTTCGAGGTGAGGGAAAAATCAGAACTTGTATGTTTGCGTAGAAAGTCATTGTATGGTCTTAAGCAAAGTCTTAGGCAATGGTATAAAAGATTTGATGCTTATGTTCTTAAAATTGGTTTTAAGAGGAGTGAATTTGATACATGTCAATATGTTAATAACTCTAAAATAGGCTGTGAAGTTTATTTATTGTTATATGTGGATGACATGTTGCTTGCTAGTTCTAGTAAAGCCAAAATCATAAAGATGAAAAACCTTTTAAAGTCGGAATTTAACGTGAAAGAGTTAAGTAAGAAAAATTCTTGGCATGGTTATTAAAAGAAATATAGCTAATATTAGGATGATTATTAATCAAGAGTCTTATTTGGACAAAATGATAACCAAATTTGGTATGAAATTTGCTAAGTCTTTCAATGTACCATTGGCTACACACATGAATTTGTCATCTGTACAATGACCAAAAAATGAAGAAGAATTGCATGAAATGAATAATGTTCTCTATGCGAATACCATTGGGTCTGTGATGTATTCTATGATTACCATGAGATCGGACCTTGCATATGCAATTAGTTTCTTGAGTAGGTTTATGACCCAGGTAAGCCTCATTGGACTACACTTAAATGGCTGTTAAGATACCTAATTGGAACTTTAAAATGGAGATTAGTGTTTTAAAAGGGAAGTGATAAGTTAGAGCTAAAATGCTATGTAGATTCTAATTTTGCGGGGGATAAAGATTAGAAGAAATCTACCACTTCATACTTTTTCACTTTATGTGATAATTGTGTCACTTGGAAATCACAATTCCAATCTATATTTATACTCTTCAGCATAGAAGTAGAATATGTTGCATTTTCTTGAAATTGTAAAAGAATGCATGTGGCTGAAAGGCCTTCTATGTGAATTAAACTTCATGAATGGTAATGCTATGATTTTTACTGCTATCCAAAGTTCATTGATGTTGTATAAAAATCATATTTATCATGAACGTTCTAAGCATATTGAGGTGAAGTATCACTTAATTAGGGAGAAGTTAGCTTCTGGTGATTTTATTTGCTTAAATTTGCAACTGATGATAACCCTGCACACGTTGGAACAAAAGTACTTGAGGTTGGTAAGTTCAACAAATGTTTATCAATATTGAGTATTGATAATGGTTAATTGTTATGAGGGTATTGAGCTGGAGTGAACGATGATGATAAAATAAGACCACACTAATGGATAGCACTAGTAATCGAGGAATTTGGCGGTGAATTATATGTGATCCAAGGTGAAGATTTGTGAGGTAGATCGCTTAATTCCACTTGGCAAATGAGTATTTGTCTTGAGCACTTTGAAAGAATTGTGCTAGTCGATATGTATTATGGACCAAAGATTAAATCCAATCATTGGATTTAATCTTGTGGTCAATTACCATAATAGCCATGTCTCTTTTATAGTTCAATATTTAAATTTGAATTTGAATTCAAATGGTTCTTTTGGCCCTATAATTTCAAGTCTCCTTAACTTGTTTCACTTGGACTTGGCATAACAAAAGAGAGAGCTTAGAGAGGCAACCAAGTGGGAGAAGTTCATATCTCCGACGAAATTCTTGGTGGCTTCCGGTGGATTTATTTCTCGGTATATCCATTGTCATTCTAATGGACGACGGTGCATGATCCGGTGTTGGGTTTATTGGTTTGGTTTTTACACTTTAAGAGTTTATGTTTCCGCATTGTAGTTGTAATAATATTTGTTCACTACATTTGAAACTCTATACTTAGCATTCAAAGCACTTCTGAAATGAGGCACCTTCGAAAACTATAGTCCCATGTGGAGTCGAAGTGCCATTCAATTAACTTAATTGGATATTTTGAGATTACGACGCAGCCCATTTGATTAGGGTAGCTGGTCAATTTGGAAATTTGTGAAGGACACTTATCTCAGTTCCCTTAAGTTCAAGAGGCCATTCCCACTAAAAAAATAGGTAGACTTCCCTGTCAATGTTATGAGAGGCGGTCAACTATCTTGGCAAGGCCTTGGCTATAATGTGGAAGAAGAAAGGGTTCGTACAGTTTTCCTGCCGAACTTATATAAATGCAGATGTGGCTCGTGCATGTTATCCCTACTGAGACATACATCAATAGTCATGGGCGAGCTTGGGGGGGGGGGGGTCTTGGGGGAGGGTGGGGCGCAAGTGCCCTTCCCTTCCCCACCTCTTGAGAATTTTTTTTTTATATATATAATCGTGTTTGGTATTGATTGAAATCTAAATTTTAATCTAAATCAAAGTTAACAATTAATTTTAATAACATATTTTATGAAATCCATATCTGTTTAACTTTTATCAAAATTTACTAAAAATTTGATTTTAATCTCCACCAAATAGGGGCAAAATCACAATAAATTTGAATTTCGATAACATGCCAATTTTAAAAATTCTCCGACGATCGAACGCTAATCGAATCTACAAATTGCTTATGTCTTCTCAAAGTTTATTTTGAGAACTACATTATGAACATATCGAATAGTTCAAACAGATATCGAAAATATTTAAAAATACGTTAAATGCGAGTCTTAAAAAAAGACGTCTAACTCACTTTTTTTAAAAAATTCAATTATTTCATTAACATTTATTATTTTTGCGATACAAATTTCTCAATATAATTTTCATCATTTTATTAGGAAATTTTATATGGAATATGACATCAAAAATTTTCAAAACTTTACATCCAAAAAAGTCATATCCTATGTAAATTTTCGGATGTAAAATTACATGGGGTATGATTTTTTTGGACGTAAATTTTCAATTGTAAAATTTCTCCCAACTTCTTTACAAGTTCGATTGTGCATCCCTAACTTTTAAGTTCTACATCCGCCCTTGTCAATAGTCGACTTGCTTGGCGAGGTCTTGGCTACAACGAGGAAGGAAAGTGGTTCGTACAGGTTTTCTTGCCGAACTTATATAAATGAAGATGTAGCTCATACAAGTTATCTCCTGTCAAGATGTACCCAATAGTCGACTCACTTGGCAAGACCTTGATGACAACGAGGAAAGAGAAGTGGTTTGTGCAAGTTCCCCTTGCCGAACTTAATTATTGAAGACGTGGCTCGTGCAGGTTACCCCTGCTGTGATATACATCGATATTGACCCGCATGTTGAGACCTTGGCCATGGCAAGGAAGGAGAAGTGGTTCGTGCAGGTACCCCCAATCCTGTCGAACATATATGAATGAAGATGTGGCTCGTGTAGGTTACCTCATTTCGTGACTTACACCAATAGTCGACTCGCTTGGCGAGTTCTGGTATATTGATATATATTTCATTAATTAACTAAAGTGGAATTTATCTTTAACAATCTACGCATGCGAATCTTCAAATGCCAACATTTCAAGAATCTACTTCTTTATTTTAATTTTTTGTTTAATTATTTACTTAATTAAATTTATTGTTTTAATATTTTCTATACACAATTCCAGAGATTTCCGAACGTATTCCTTCTTCATGATTTGATCCTGACT
This sequence comes from Fraxinus americana, assembly GCA_035079005.1. Classification (NCBI taxonomy): domain Eukaryota; kingdom Viridiplantae; phylum Streptophyta; class Magnoliopsida; order Lamiales; family Oleaceae; genus Fraxinus; species Fraxinus americana. Next base: position 87,802 of record JAVHZT010000091.1, on the reverse strand, counting down.
TTTTCTTTTTCTTTTTTCCTGCTTCAGCCATCCTCTCCTGGTGGAGTGGACCGCTGCTGCATTATCAAACAAAGTGAGCAACTAATTTCCTCCACTTAGCTATGGTTGCACTGCTCACCTATGCACTGTTGGCGGTTGCCTGCCACCGCCAGGATTGAGACGAGAATGACACATGATAAAGTCGATTTGCGATCATGATTGGCAAAGTCTAAAGTGCCACAACTTTTCGAAAGGATAGTACTTGTGAATCCCATTAAATGCGATAATAAAAATTGATTTGACCATTTTCACACCGTTTCAAAACACTTGCCCCACATAACAAGACCACTTACATCCACATGACGTGTAAATTGTAATCAGGACAAGTTACTATTGAAGTCACAAGCCTTTCCCTTTCGATTGATACCAAAATTGAATACATATTATTGATAAAAGTTGGTCCAATCATTTGTCTTGCTCAGTGCTGGTTTGGTTTTGCTAAAAACAATCTTTTTTTTTTTTTTGTTTTTGTAAATTTTAGTAAATGTTGATAAAATATATGATTGAAAAGTTAGGAGTTTCAAGAAATATGTGATTTAAAATTATTTGTTAACTTTAATTTAGATTTTTATCAATTTTTTTAGTTAAACCAAATAGGGGCTCAATAAATACATACACAAATACTAGTCATTTTCGTCTCATCATATTTATTTTTTTAAAAAATTCAGTCATCTCAAGATTAGAGAAAATCAAATAAAAAGAATGCATAATATGCACTTGTTTGGATTCCATTTTTCCAAAAGTGCATTTTTTCGAAATTCATTTTCAACGACATATTCTCTCCACAAAATAATATTGCACATAAATCTGAAATTCATTCTTATTTCTTAACTACACATACTTAAAAAAATTACCATTTTAAAATATAATTTTCACCAAAATCTCGTTTTAATGGAGCTCAAATTTGGTGGGCTATATCGTATATATCTATATACACGATAGATTGTCGTGAGATTTGATTACGATAGCTTTTTATATATATTATAGAGCGTACTCATCTAAAATTTTAGATTGAAGAACAATACAGCGACAACAACTATAAACTAATATTTTCAAAAGACTTGAGGTAGTCTATATAAATCATATTTTTGCCGATTATTTTGCTTTATCACTGGAGCTATTGAAAAATCTAGAACATACGGATTCTTGGCAAATACAAAAGTCGTGTTAGTTTTGTGACTTTTGTCGACTTTTTCAATTTTAAGCAAAATATGTCATAACCTCTTGAGTCGTCCTTTAACACCTGCTCAATCGATGCCAATTTGCTTGGTGATGTATATCTTCAATCTACGTTTCTTTAATTATAGAAGGTGTAGTGACTATTCTCTAGAGCTAACTTCTATCCATATAACAATATTTTGGCCCCACAAAATTCACGTAGCACTTCTCGACTTTATTCAACGCAATATTTTGTTAATAATCGAACACATAAAAATGGCAAGTGACATGAGCCATTGGTACCACCAACCCCCATCCAAACTACAAAACTAATTTTGCAACCATATATGACAATATGAGCACATACTTATCTTCTGGGCTTCGTCAAAACATGGTTTCAAAATGCCTTCAGAGAAGATGTTGAAACATATTGAATGATTCAATTGATAACTTGAAACTCGTAAGTTCATGGTATCTTAGGCAAGAAATAGGATGTGAAGCAAGAATCGATCCCATGATAACTTGTATTTAGCTATGGAATCAATTAAATCGAACATTAACTGAATTAGCCAAGTTTTGAGTAAAATTTCATTTTTAACTTAAGAACTAAAAGTTGGATGAGAATTTTGGAGAAGTTTCTAATATGAAAGATGCACTAGGACTTCGACTCTACCTATGTTTTCGATTTAATTCTCAATTTCCTATGTATTCGACCACTACTAGCTTGAATTGATATAGATACTCATAATGTGTCTAAAGATTTCCCTTGAGTAGGATTAAATATATTTTTACATATGAACCTCTTATACCTCTATGGAAGTTGTGAATAAAAAAAAAAATACATTCAAGACTAGAACACTCAATCAAATATTATACTAGTATATTTATATTCCCTGTCGGACCTTATGATGTTTGCTACAGGTATTAGAACTTATTTTCGACATCTTGGAAGCAAATAAATCACAAATCAGTTAAATTGTGATCAAGTATCTAAGAGTCGTTAATCATAATAATAAACATTCGACCAATCAAGTAGTTAAAGTCTCAATTGAGAAAAAAAAAAAAGTAAAAAAAAAAAAATCACATTAAAGCTTCAAAACTACAAAAACACAGTTTACATTTTCTGTAATGTATTTTATTTTATTATCTATACACCTATTTATTAAATATGAAAATTAATAGAAATAAACGTCTAACTGTGAATGGCATTTAGTTGTATAACTAATTATCAAAAAGGAGGTTCATAGAATAAGTATTAAATTGAAATGGAGCTTTAGGTGCCACAGTATGTTGAAGATCAAAACGTATAGCTGGAAATGTTAGAAGGATCTGGAAGCTGCTGGAAGCTGTTGGGGGTGAAGAAAGTGCTAGCACTAGCTGAAGGAAGTTGAGAATGATTCCATTTTGTTATGTAACAGATTTCGGTTATTACCATCTAAGCAAGTTGTTGTAATTGTACTTGTTTATATCTTTGTAGCTTTGTTCAATACATTAATAAGAAATATTTCATACAGCAGATGAATTTTCTCTGCTCATTCAATCCAATCTTAAATTACATTTCTTAGTCAAATTGTTTTATGGTATCAGAGCAATGGCTGATAATGAAGGAGCTAGCATTACTGATACAAATCAAAACCAAATTCCGCTTCAAAACTCAAATCCTTTTCAAAATACTCATGATCCATCTCTCCCTAATAGCCCCTATTTCATTGGAACAAACGATAATTCTGGAGCACTTCTGGTTACTCAGTTGCTTGATTCCAGTAACTATTACTCCTGGGCAAGATCAATGAAAAGGGCACTTAGAATCAAAAACAAACTTGGCTTCATTGATGGAAGCATCTGCGAGCCTTCTGATGATAATAGCTCACTGATGGAACATTGGCTTCGATGTAATGGCATAGTCATCACTTGGCTACAAAACACCATGACAGTTGACATCAAAGCTAGCATGCTTTATGCTGAAACGGCACACCAACTTTGGCTGGAGTTGGAGTAGCGTCTAGCACAACAAAATGCTCCCAGAATTTTTGAAGTAAGGCAGGGAATAACAACTTTGATGCAGGGGCAGGACTCTGTCAGCACATACTTTTCTAAACTCAAGACGTTACTTGATGAACTCATGAACTATAAGTCAATACCTAATTGCACTTGTGGAGGTCTGAAGGCTGTGATCAGTAACTAAGAAAGGGATTGGGTTATGAAATTCCTTATGGAGCTGAATGATTCTTACAAGGGCATAAAGGCACAGATTCTGCTGATAAAACCTTTCCCTAAACTGAATGAGGTTTATTCCATTATACAACAGGAAGAGAAAAGGAGAGACATCACTGCTGATGCGCCCATCTCTGATGGAATGGCAATGATGGCAAGAAGGAATAGTCTCAGAGAAACAGAGAGAAAGGACCTTGGGCCTCAAAGGAAATACTTTTGCACTTTTTGCAAAATCTCTGGCCATTCACTTGAGAGGTGTTTTATGGCTAACAAAGACAAACCAACGTGCACACATTGCCAGATGCCACGCCACACCATCAGCAACTGTTTTAAGATTCATGGCTATCCTTCAGGCCACAAACTCTATGGAAAGATCAAAGCTAATGCTGCTGTTACTGATCAAGACACAGATGCTGCAAGGACTGCACATGAACAAGTCTGTAATGGGAATCAGGTTACTTTAACCCAAGAGCAGTACACTCAGTTGATGGCCTTGCTCAAACCACCAATCAACCATTCACATTCTCTTTCTACCAGCCATGCTTCGAATTCTTCTTCCACTAAACACACTGATGCACTCAAAATGTCTGGTAATTATTTATACCTTTCTGGTCACAATGATGAAAATAGAATGACTTCATCCATTCCTTGGATCATAGATATCGGAGCAACTGACCATATAGTCTGCTCCCTCTCATTCCTTATAGAAATTAAATCAGAGCTTTTACATCCCATTAGGCTACCTAATGGTGATACCACTACTACTACTCACATAAGAGATGTTAGGATCACAGAGAGTTTGCACCTTCATAATGTTATTTTTGTTCCATCTTTTTCATTTAACCTAATATCTGCTAGGAAGCTTGCTAAAACATCAAATTGCTGTCTCATTTTTTCATCTGATCTATGTTTTATGCAGGACCTTTCAACTTGGAAGACGATTGGTCTGGGTGAAGTGAGGCAGGGCTTATATCATTTAGTGCAAAATAAAATCTCCCCTAATAGCTTGATTCAGAAATTGACAGAACTCACCAATAAAATATCCATGTCTGCTACTAATCAAGAAGGTTATGACTTGTGGCACTACAGATTGGGTCATCCTTCTGATCCTAGATTACATTTGACCAACCTACATCAAAGTTCCAGTCTCAAACACACCACAAAACCCTGTCCTATCTGTCCCTTAGCTAAGCTTCATAAGAAGCCTTTCAATACTAGCTATCACAGGTCAGAAAACTGCTTCGATTTAGTTCACTGTGACCTGTGGGGACCTTGTACTGATGTTTCTTATGAAGGATCAAGATACTTTCTTACTATTGTAGATGATCACAGTCGATGCAATTGGGTCTATTTACTGAAAATGAAATCTGATGCTTCAGCTGCCTTGCAAAGTTTTTATACTATGATTGAAACACAAATTTGTTCTAAGGTTAAAGTAATTTGGACTGATAATGGAGGAGAGTTTAACTTGAGACAATTTTATTCTAGCAATGGAATAATACACCAAACTTCATGCGTTGAAACTCCTCAGCAAAACGCTGTCATTGAAAGAAAGCACCAGCACATATTGAATGTAGCAAGAGCACTAAAATTCCAAAGTGGATTGCCTATGAAATATTGGGGTGACTTCATCCTAACTGTTGTTTTCTTGATAAACAGAACTCCAACACCTATCCTGGATAATAAGACTCCATTTGAAATCCTTTTCAAAAACAAACCTACCTATAATAGCCTCAGAGTCTTCGGATGTTTAGCATTTGCTACCACACTTACACAAAATAGGCACAAGTTTGATTCAAGGGGAAGGAAATGTGTCTTTTTGGGATATCCTTTTGGAACTAAAGGATACAAATTGCTTGATTTAGAGAATAACAAGATTTTTATATCAAGAAATGTCAGATTCTATGAAGACAATTTCCCATTTCAAAACTGCAAAAACCAAGACTATGTTGACAATTTAAGTATCAATCATAAACTGCCTACTCCTACTCAGCTATCCTATTTAGAACCTATCAATGATAACTTAGACTATCCTCCTTCGTTTGATTTTCAATTGCCAATAGAATCTAATCCAGAAACTGATCGAAACATAGAAACCTCAGAGAGTAATCAGCATAGTCCTGAACCTGCAGCTTAACCTGAATCCCTCAATGACTCTTATGTTCCTCGAAGGTCTGAAAGAAGCAGGAAAACACCTACTTATTTGCAGGATTTTATTTGCCAACAAGCTGCCTTGCTCACCCATTCTCAAAAGTCTGAAAAGGAGAAAGGAACTATGGCTTCAGGTACCCCTTTCCCTCTATGTGCAACAATTTCATATCACAAATTATCTAAACATCATAAGGTTTTTGCATCATCCATTCTTGTGCACTCTGAACCAAAAACTTATCAGGAAGCTGCCAAAATCTCTGAGTGGTGCAAGGCTATGAAGGATGAGATATGTGCTCTTGAGTTAAATAAAACCTGGACCGTGACCGACTTGCCATCTGGGAAGGTTCCTATAGGATGTAGGTGGGTTTACAAGATCAAATTTAATGCTGAAGGAACCATTGAAAGGCATAAAGCAAGGCTCGTAGCAAAGGGATATACTCAGTTAGAAGGAGTTGATTATAACGAGACCTTTTCTCCTGTGGTGAAGTTGGTAACGGTAAGGACATTGATAGCCGTAGCAGCTGCAAGAGGATGGTATTTACATCAATTTGATGTAAATAATGCCTTCTTACATGTCTCAACCTCAAAGGTTCGAGGTGAGGGAAAAATCAGAACTTGTGTGTTTGCGTAGAAAGTCCTTGTATGGTCTTAAGCAAAGTCTTAGGCAATGGTATAAAAGATTTGATGCTTATGTTCTTAAAATTGGTTTTAAAAGGATTGAATTTGATACGTGTCAACATTTTAATAACTCTAAAAGAGGCTGTGAAGTTTATTTATTGTTATATGTGGATGACATGTTGCTTGCTAGTTCTAGTAAAGCCAAAATCATAAAGATGGAAAACCTTTTAAAGTCGGAATTTAACGTGAAAGAGTTACGCAAGAAAAATTCTTGGCATGGTTATTAAAAAGAATAGAGCTGATATTAGGATGATTATTAAGCAAGAGTCTTATTTGGACAAAATGATAACCAAATTTGGTATGAAATTTGCTAAGTCTTTCAATGTACCATTGGCTACACACATGAATTTGTCATCTGTACAATGACCTAAAAATGAAGAAGAATTGCATGAAATGAATAATGTTCTCTATGCGAATACCATTGGGTCTGTGATGTATTCTATGATTACCATGAGACCGGACCTTGCATATGCAATTAGTTTCTTGAGTAGGTTTATGACCCAGGTAAGCCTCATTGGGCTACACTTAAATGGCTGTTAAGATACCTAATTGGAACTTTAAAAGGGAGATTAGTGTATAAAAAGGGAAGTGATAAGTTAGAGCTAAAATGCTATGTAGATTCTAATTTTGTGGGGGATAAAGATTAGAAGAAATCTACCACTTCATACTTTTTCACTTTATGTGATAATTGTATCACTTGGAAATCACAGTTGCAATCTATAGTTACACTCTCCATCATAGAAGTAGAATATGTTGCATTTTCTTGAAATTGTAAAAGAATGCATGTGGCTTAAAGGCCTTCTATGTGAATTAAACTTCATGAATGGTAATGCTATGATTTTTACTGATATCCAAAGTTCATTGATATTGTATAAAAATCATATTTATCATGAACGATCTAAGCATATTGAGGTGAGGTATCACTTAATTAGGGAGAAGTTAGCTTCTGGTGATTTTATTTTGCTTAAATTTGCAACTGATGATAACCATGCACATGTTGGAACAAAAGTACTTGAGGTTGGTAAGTTCAACAAATGTTTATCAATATTGAGTATAGATAATGGTTAATTGTTATGAGGGTACTGAGCTGGAGTGAACGATGATGATAAAATAAGACCACACTAATGGATAGCACTTGTAATTGAGGAATTTGGCGGTGAATTATATGTGATCCAAGGTGAAGATTTGTGAGGTAGATCACTTAATTCCACTTGGCAAATGAGTATTTGTCTTGAGCACTTTGAAAGAATTGTGCTAGTCGATGTGTATTATGGAACATAAGATTAAATCCAATAATTGGATTTAAATCCAATAATTGGATTTAATCTTGTGGTCAATTACCATAACAGCCATGTCTCTTTCATAGTTCAATATTTAAATTTGAATTTGAATTCAAATGGTTCTTTTGGCCCTATAATTACAAGTCTCCTTCACTTGTTTCACTTCGACTTGGCATAACAAAAGAGAGAGCATAGAGAGGCAACCAAGTGGAAGAAGTTTATATCTCCGACGAAATTCTTGGTGGCTTCCGGCGGATTTATTTCTCGATATATCCATTGTCATTATGATGGACGACGGTGCATGATCCGGTGTAGCAAAAATCTAAACTCACCGTCATATGACACTCCATTGATGGTGTTGGGTTTATTGGTTCGGTTTTTACACTTTAAGAGTTTATGTTTCCGCATTGTAGTTGTAATAATATTTGTTCACTACATTTGAAACTCTACACTTAGCATTCAAAGCACTTCTGAAATGAGGCACCTTCGAAAACTATAGTCCCATGTGGAGTCGAAGTGTTATTCAATTAACTTAATTGGATATTTTGAGATTACGACGCAGCCCATTTGATTAGGGTAGCTGGTCAATTTGGAAATTTGTGAAGGACACTTATCTCAGTTCCCTTAAGTTCAAGGGGCCAATCCCACTAAAAAAATAGGTAGTCTTCCCTGTCAATGTTATGAGAGGCGGCCAACTATCTTGGCAAGGCCTTGGCTATAACGTGGAAGAAGAAAAGGTTCGTACAGTTTCCCCGCCGAACTTATATAAATGCAGATGTGGCTCGTGCATGTTATCCCTACTGAGACATACATCAATAGTCATGGACGGGCCTGGGGGGTCTTGTGGGGGGGGGGGGGGGAGGGGGGGGGACAAGGCCCCACCCCTTCCCCACCTCTTGAGAATTTTTTTATTTATAAAATCGTGTTTGGTATTGATTGAAATCTAAATTTTAATCTAAATCAAAGTTAACAATTAATTTTAATAATATATTTTATGGAATCCATATCTGTTCAACTTTTATCAAAATTTACTAAAAATTTGATTTTAATTTTCACAAATAGGGGCAAAATCACAATAAATTTGAATTTCGATAACATGCTAATTTTAAAAATTCTCTGACGATCGTACGCTAATCGAATCTTTAAATTGCTTATGTCTTCTCAAAGTTTATTTTGAGAACTACATTATGGGCATATCGAATAGTTCAAACAAATATCGAAAATAGTTAAAAATACGTTAATGCGAGTTTTAAAAAAAGACGTCTAACTCACATTTTTTTTAAAAATTCAATTATTTCATTAACATTTATTATTTTTGCGATACAAATTTCTCAATATAATTTTCATCATTTTATTAGGAAATTTTATATGGAATATGACATCAAAAATTTTCGAAATTTTACATCCAAAAAAGTCATATCCCATGTAAATTTTCGGATGTAAAATTACATGGGGTATGATTTTTTTGGACATAAATTTTCGATATTGACCCGCATGTTGAGACCTTGGCCATGGCAAGGAAGGAGAAGTGGTTCGTGCAGGTACCCCCAATCCTGTCGAACATATATGAATGAGGATGTGGCCCGTGTAGGTTACCTCATTTCGTGACTTACACCAATAGTCGACTCGCTTGGCGAGTTCTGGTATATTGATATATATTTCATTAATTAACTAAAGTGGAATTTATCTTTAACAATCTACGCATGCGAATCTTCAAATACCAACATTTCAAGAATCTACTTCTTTATTTTAATTATTTACTTAATTAAATTTATTGTTTTAATATTTTCTATACACAATTCCAGAGATTTCCTAACATATTCCTTCTTCATGATTTGATCCTGACTTTTTCTTTTTCTTTTTTCCTGCTTCAGCCATCCTATCCTGGTGGAGTGGACCGCTGCTGCATTATCAAACAAAGTGAGCAACTAATTTCCTCCACTTAGCTATGGTTGCACTGCTCACCAAAGCACTGTTGGTGGTTGCGTGCCACCGCCAGGATTGAGACGAGAATGACACATGATAAAGTCGATTTTCTATGAGGCAACATTTTAGCTTTAGCCAGTGATTTTAGTATGACTAATAATTGGAACAAGGGATCTACCTACCTGATCAAGAACTTCACCTAATTTTATCGTCGGGATTAAAACATATTCAGAGGTTCATAACAAGGCATCTAAACGAGGCCTAGGGAAATAGATGAGTAAAATATTTAGCCTGACATACTTGACTGGAGCTACAGAAGATCTAATAAAATAAAATGATTTGAGATGATATTTTGTAAATGTAACTTCGGTTCCAAATTGATTATTAGTAACTTTGACGAACTTTATAATAGTACTTGGAACCACAAAACTGTGGGTTATAATAAGTAATAGTTTTGAATGGGTGATTAAAATTAAAATTTAATTTTGTCCGAGTAAGAAAAGTAACTTTTAAATTACTAATAATGTTAGGTGGGAGTAATCAAGAAAATTCCAATGGCCGGCGTGACTAGAATATATGAATTTGATGGCTGCTGAAGTCGTAATGAGAAGATTTTCTAATTGAACGCATAAAAAGAATATAAAGTAAGGTCATTTAGCACTACTGCTACTACAACGATAATATAGGCGTGCACTTGATGATATGCGTAATTAAGTGGATTTCATATTCCTACTTTTTTTTGACATATCATTTAATGTCATCTATAATGGTGTTGTCGCGTCTATTTAGCATTATCCAAGAAATATTATTTACTATAATTATAACCTTAGTACTATATGCTAAATACTTTTGCTTTCCACTTCATTTAATTTAATACTACATGCTAAACATATCACGTAAAATGCCCAACATATTGTATATGTCTGACAGATAAAGTTTTAACAAAGCTTTTCTGGAAAATGTTTACAATCGATTTTCTTTACAAATAAATGAAAATGAGTAGGAGATTAGTGGATAGTACTTGTGAAACTCATTAAATGCGATGATAAAAATTGATATGACCATTTTCACACCGTTTCAAAACACTTGCCCGACATAACAAGACCACTTACATCCACATGACGTGTAAATTGTAATCAGGACAAGTTACTATTGAAGTCACAAGCCTTTCCCTTTCGATTGATACCAAAATTGAATACATATTATTGATAATAAATAATAATAAATACTGTATACACATGATATTAAAAGTTGGTCCAATCATTTGTCTTGCTCAGTGCTGGTTTGGTTTTGCTAAAAATAATCTTTTTTTTTTTTTGTTTTTGTAAATTTTAGTAAATGTTGATAAAATATATGATTGAAAAGTTAGGAGTTTCAAGAAATATGTGATTAAAATTATTTGTTAACTTTAATTTAGATTTTTATCAATTTTTTTAGTTAAACCAAATAGGAGCTCAATAAATACATACACAAATACTAGTCATTTTCGTCTCATCATATTTATTTTTTTAAAAAATTCAGTCATCTCAAGATTAGAGAAAATCAAATAAAAAGAATGCATAATATGCCCTTGTTTGGATTCCATTTTTCCAAAAGTGCATTTTTTCAAAATTCATTTTCAACAAAACAATGAATTTAAAACTCATTCTTATTTCTTATTTTCAACATATTCTCTCCACAAAATAATATTACACATAAATCTAAAACTCATTCTTATTTCTTAACTACACATACTTAAAAAAATTACCATTTTAAAATATAATTTTCACCAAAATCTCGTTTTAATGGAGCTCAAATTTGGTGGGCTATATCGTATATATCTATATACACGATAGATTGTCGTGAGATTTGATTACAATAGCTTTTTATATATATTATAGAACGTACTCATCTAAAATTTTAGATTGAAGAACAATACAGCGACAACAACTATAAACTAATATTTTCAAAAGACTTGAGGTAGTCTATATAAATCATATTTTTGCCGATTATTTTGCTTTATCACTGGAGCTATTGAAAAATCTAGAACATATGGATTCTTGGCAAATACAAAAGTCGTGTTAGTTTTGTGACTTTTGTCGACTTTTTCAATTTTATGCAAAATATGTCATAACCTCTTGAGTCGTCCTTTAACACCTGCTCAATCGATGCCAATTTGCTTGATGTATATCTTCAATCTACGTTTCTTTAATTATAGAAGGTGTAGTGACTATTCTCTAGAGCTAACTTCTATCCATATAACAATATTTTGGCCCCACAAAATTCATGTAGCACTTCTCGACTTTATTCAACATAATATGTCACGCCCCAAATTTTGGAAGAATTTGAATCGCTACCAAACTAATTAACGGAAAAAGAAGCATAAATTAATACCCAAAATTAAATAGTATACACTGTATAAACTAATACCCAAAATTATTCAAAGCATAATTAAATAGTATACACTGTATAAATTTGCAGGCCAATCAAAGTTTCCCCCTTTTTAAACATTAGCAAGTACAAATGCACATATTTCCTCTTTGTTTCAGTAAGTGGCACCTGGCCAAGATTTATCCACATTGAAATCTTTGTTGTTCAATGCATCTATTATACATGATGACAAAGTGAATCAACTCCCAAGAGTGCTTTATGTTTGACTCCATTCTGGACGTGAATATTTTACTAAAGATTAAATAGCAAGAATAACAAAAACACTCAAAAACAAATCAAGATTCTCAAATCAACATACGAACAATTATCCCGCATTTCAAAGATTTCAATAAATAAAATAAACCAAGGTTCTTTTGAAAGAAAAAAAAATTAGAAATTTAAAGCACGTTACACCGGATTCGATTTATTAATTCCAGTAGATCTTGGCACAACGAAATCACCTCATCGCCCGCCAACCAACGACCCGAACTAACCTGTGAGATGTAGGAAAAAGGGTGAGTATTTGGAAATACTCAGTAGGATACGATTAATGGTGCGATCCCGATTAAAATATATAAAATCATGCGTCAAAATAATCATACCGTCATACTTCATGAGTACAATAATCCATCAACATGAATAAAATAATTTAAACACGTGTCAAGAATTATCATACCGTCATCATAACTTTAGATCCGGTAAGAGCTCATATCATATCATATCATTTGTACCGGAATGGCCATATCATCATTTCATAACGTAATCATATCATATCATAACATAACTTCATAAGTACGAAATCATCAACATGAAAAAAATATTTAAATGGGATAGAAAATTCAACTGCACCTCGTTATCCTACCTTTGATTAAATAAATCTTTGAAGGATGAAAATCACGTTCCAATATTTCTTTTGTTTCTGATTGTTACTTCTGTGCGTGTATATTGTTGTGTGAGTTCCAATATACTTTTATCTATATAATAGACAATAACAATATATCTCGTGGTTGGCATGTAGTGAGAAACGTGTAGGATATGGAGAGTAAATGGATAGCGGAAAAAAAACAGAAATGAAACCAAAAAGGTTGAACCAAGTCTACCCAAAAAACAAGACCGAACACGTGTCAAATCCTACCATATAAATTCAAACTTTTAGAATAGTAAAATAAAATAAAATGGCACATTCTTCAACCACTCCAATCTTAGTCACGTGGCCTCCATAATTCACTATATGCTATGTATACACACATAATATTTACTTTTCAAATAACATCTTAAAAGTGGCCACGTGTCACATGTAAAATATTTAAATTCATTGAATAGCATAACTAAAATACAACTTACAACAATATCTTTCGATCCTAATAACTTAGGCTCCGCTCATCCGAATTAACTTTTTCTCGAGCCTAAAATATGCATTTAATTACTATCTATCCAACGAGACCAATATTCATATACTTATCATATTCGGTCAAAATCTAAATATACGACTCAAATATAAAATTTAAATTGCTATATATATCATTCTAGTCCCTAACCTTCAAAACATCAAGATATAGCACATATAATTTAAATTATATTCTATGAAAAATTTCGGGGCATTACAATCTCCCCTCCTTAAAATATTTTCGTCCTCGAAAATTTACCTTGGTTAATCGAAGAGTTCTGGATACTTGATTTTAAGCTCCTCTTCCTTCTCCCAAGTTAACTCATCAAGTCCATGATTTCGCCATTGAACTTTGACTAAGGGGACCTCCCTGTTTCTAAGCTGATGAAATTTTCTGTCCAAAATCATTGCCGGGGTTTCTTCATATGATAGGTCCTTTTGAACCTCTAATGTCTGGTAGCTTACTACATGATTAGGATCATGAACATATTTTCTGAGCATAGAAACATGGAATACATTATGCACTGCTGCAAACTCCGGTGGTAAGGCAAGACGATAAGCCACGATACCAATCTTTTCAAGAATTTCGAAAGGTCCAACAAATCGTGGTCTCAACTTCCCTTTCTTACCAAATCTCAAAACACCCTTCATTGGTGCTACCTTCAGAAAAACTTTGTCACCCACTTGAAATTCTAAATCTCTTCTTCTACCATCAGCATAACTTTTCTGTCGGTCTTGTGCTGCCTTTATTCTGGCTCTAATCTTGTCAACTGCTTCAACTGTTCGTTCAACGATTTCAGGACCCAAAATTCTTTTCTCACCAACTTCGTCCCAATGGATAGGAGATCTGCATTTCCTACCATAAAGGGCTTCATATGGGGCCATGCCTATAGTAGCCTGGAAGCTATTGTTGTAAGCAAACTCCACTAACGGTAGGTGTGTTTCCCAATTACCGCTAAGATCCAAAACACATGCCCTCAACATATCTTCCAGAGTTTGAATGGTTCTTTCTGACTGCCCATCTGTCTGAGGATGATAAGCAGTACTAAATTTCAGTTTCGTCCCCATGGCTGCCTGCAAACTATTCCAAAATTTAGATGTGAACCTCGGGTCTCTGTCTGAAACAATGGTGACTGGAACTCCATGCAATCTGACTATCTCCCTGATGTATAATTGTGCAAGCTGTTCCATGTTGAAATTTACTTTGATTGGCAGAAAATGAGCTGACTTCGTCAGACGATCAATTACTACCCAAATAGCATTATGACCTCTTGCCGACCTCGAAAGACCTACCACAAAGTCCATTGCTATGTGTTCCCATTTCCATTCTGGAATATCCAACGATTTTAATAGTCCTGATGGCCTTTGATGTTCTGCATTGACTGCTCGACAGACAATACATTTCGCTACAAACAGACCAATTCCTCTTTTCATGTTCCTCCACCAAAATGTATCTCGAAGATCTCGGTACATTTTGGTACCACCTGGATGTGCAGCATAAGGGGTGGAGTGAGCCTCTTCCAATATCTCGTTCCTTATGCTCTCATTCTTAGGTACACACAATCTTCCTTTGAAGGTCAGTGCGTCATCTGCAGTTACTTCAAATCCTTTATATTTGTTTGTACCAACTTCAGCCTTAATCTTCTGCAAAAATGGGTCCCTATCCTGTGCTTCCTTGATTCGATCCCGAAGGGTAGGTTGGATCATGAACGCTTTTATTATTGCTGTAGCCTGGGTCGACGAAGTGATGACTTCTAATCTCAGTTTCTCAAAGTCTTTTATCAACTGTTCCTGCACCGTGGGTAAAACAGCTAACTGGGATCCCACTTTCCTGCTTAAGGCATCTGCGACTACGTTGGCCTTACCCGGGTGGTAATGAATTGTACAGTCATAATCTTTCACTAGTTCCAACCATCTTCTCTGTCTCATATTTAGTTCCTTCTGCGTGAAGAAATATTTGAGGCTCTTGTGGTCTGTATAGATTTCACACTTTCCACCATACAGATAATGGCGCCATATCTTTAAGGCGTGAACTACCGCTGCAAGTTCCATGTCGTGCGTTGGATAGTTCTGTTCATATTGCTTCAACTGTCTCGAGGCATAAGCAACCACTTTCCCATGTTGTATCAAAACACAGCCCAAACCTTGTTTGGAGGCGTCGGTGTAAATCACAAATCCTTCAGAGCCATCAGGTATCGTCAATACAGGAGCTGAAGTCAATCTCTGCTTGAGTTCTTGAAAGCATCTTTCACATTTTTCCGTCCACTGAAATTTCACACCCTTTCTAGTCAATTGAGTCATCGGACCTGCTATCTTTGAGAAGTCCTCCATAAATCTTCTATAATAACCAGCCAACCCTAAGAAACTACGAACTTCTCCGACACTGGTTGGACTAGGCCAGTTAGTTACTGCTTCCACTTTAGCTGGGTCTACTTCAATTCCCTGGGCGGTAACCACGTGACCAAGGAAACCCACTCGATCAAGCCAAAATTCACACTTCTTAAATTTGGCATATAATTTCTCCTTCCTCAAGGTTTCAAGTACCACTCGGAGTTGTTCCTCATGTTGCTTCTTATCCTTGGAGTACACAAGTATGTCGTCAATAAATACAATGACGAATCGGTCTAAGTATTGATGGAACACTCGGTTCATTAGATCCATAAATACAGCTGGGGCATTGGTTAAACCGAAAGGCATGACAATGAATTCATAATGTCCGTAACGAGTCCTGAAAGCAGTCTTCGATATGTCGCTTGCCTTAACTTTCAGCTGATGATACCCCGACCTCAAGTCAATTTTGGAGAACACCGTTGCACCCTTTAACTGGTCGAATAAGTCTTCTATTCTTGGCAGTGGGTATCTATTTTTGACAGTCAGATGATTCAACTCCCTGTAGTCAATACACATCCGCATACTCCCATCCTTCTTCTTCACGAAAAGTACTGGAGCACCCCAAGGAGATACACTCGGTCGAATGAAACCTTTCTCCAGCAATTCCTCCAACTGTAACTTCAATTCTTGGAGTTCTTTTGGTGCCATCCGATAAGGGGCTTTAGATACTGGTGCTGCTCCAGGAACCAAATCAATTGTAAATTCCACTTGTCTATCCTGTGGAATGCCTGGTAGATCTTCTGGGAATACGTCTGTAAATTCTCGCATGACGTTAATATCATCAATGGTCGTTTCTGTATGTTGGGAACCGATGATGTTAACTAGGAATCCTTGACATGACTCATTCTTCAACATCTTCTCGGCTTTTATAGCTGATACAAGTCGAGGTAGAGACTTGAACTTTGCTCCAAAGAAACGAAACTCTTCCTCTCCTGGTCTGTGAAATAATACATCTTTCTCGTGACATCGAATTGTCGCATGATTAAGTCCCAACCAATCCATGCCTAAGATAACATCAAAATCTTTCATCTCCAAAAGGTATAAGTCTGCTAGTAATATTTTCCCGTCAATCTCTAATTTCATAGTCTTGGTCATCTGATTTGTGCAAAGGGTTCTTCCTGAAGGGATACTGACCTCTAATTCATTATTCGTTTTCACACATGCAAAGTTTGACTTAGCTACGAAGGATGCAGAGATAAAAGAATTTGTAGCTCCAGAGTCAAAAAGTACGTAAGCAGGTACATCGGATAATAACAGAATACCTGTCTTCGAATTTATATTGTTAACTTTGGCGACGGAAGATGCAAAGTCAAGTACATAAACATGTATTTCAAATAATAATAAAATACCTGCAATCACATTCGGATTCTGATCCGCCTCCCCGCCGATTCTGCGAAAACTCGAGCCTTCACATTTTTGTTCTTGTCCCGATCACCATCCCTCTTCTTTGGAGGCTACGTGCGGTTTGGAGCAATGTGGCCGGAGCTTACCACATCGAAAGCACGCGTTCTTTCCAAATAAGCATTCACCTCTGTGGAGTCTATTACATTTAGGACAAGGGGCAACACTCCCACTCGTCCCACCGATATGAATTCCAGTGTTTGGTCTTTTATTCTGCCAATTGCGTCGATCCTTACCCTGATCGTTCCACTTCCTTTTTCGAAACGACTCCGTTCCCTGTTGGCCATACTGTTGGAAAGTATTCCTCTGATAAGAAATAACATGAGCCCTCTCTAACATTTCACGATATGAGGTGAAACGATGGGACATAATGATCATCCCGATCTCTGAGCGTAGTCCGTTTTCGAACCTCCTGATCTTCTTAACTTCGGTATCCACCAAGTGTGGGGCATATCTAGAGAGTTGCTCAAACCGTCTCTCGTAATCAGTAAGCGACATGTTTCCCTGTCTGAGCTGCAGAAACTCTGATTCTTTGAAGTCTCTTAAAGCCTGTGGGAAGTACTTTGCCATCACTTCATCCTTAAACTGTTCCCAAGTAAGGTTACGCTGCTGCTCTTCGGTTCTGGTGCGTGAGACAGATTCCCACCAGTGACCAGCTGCTCCAATCAACATGAACTCAGCGCATAGCACCTTCTGTTCATCCGTACAAGCAATGTGTCTGAATATGCGCTCCAAGCCTCTTATCCATTCTTCGACAGCTAGTGGGTCGGAATTTCCGTCGAAAGTAGAAGGTTTGTACCTCCGAAATTGCTCAACTACTGAGACAGCACCAGGGCCATGCGGAGGTGCATTCCGTTGTGGCTGTGCATTCTGTGGTGGAGGTGCTTCATTCTGTCTGGCCAACTCTTGCACCGCTCGCAATAATTCACGTACCAAATTCGTGTGGGTAGGTGGTGCCATTTCCTAAAAAAAATTTAATATAAGGTCACGGTCACATACTAGTACTAAGTCTAACATGTTTTACCTATTTTATCCTAATACATATCATAAATTGAGCTAGAAATAAACTGCATGTCTTAAGAATTTAAATGGAAACATTTCAAAAGACTTAAGTTATGCAAAAGACTTAAATAAATTCTTCTTACCCCTTTACATACCTTAGGGTCGTTGAAGCGGTCGATTGGTGGTCGTTAAGTGCCAAAGACCTCTCAACTTCTTACATATTTAAGATTTCAAATAAAACTTTACATCACATCTTAAAATTTTAGTGTATAAAAAAAAATTGATTAGTCATAAACATCACGTAAGTTTACAATTTATCACATAAGAATCTAGTAACATGAATGATACTGCTGAGTAATGCATAATTATTGCACAAACAAGTTAATTTCTTTACATTAGAATAAGTAAAATACATGAATTTTTCATATTTAAATTTATCTCTTGGAATTAGTAAATACTAGGTAAAGACACTTAAGCATTTGATACACACAACAATTAACGTCAATATATATTATTTAAAAGAACAAATCACTGTTCACCATTACAAATTAAAATGTACACTTTAAAATAGCAATCACTGTTTGAACAGTACCCGTAGCTGTCACTGTTCATGTGGCGTGCAAGAAATTTTTTTTTTTTTTTTGCAAATATTAAATATGGAAATGGTTTAAGCGAATGAACATTTTATTATACATAACAATAAAACACGAATATTCAATATTTATATAACATCGTCAACATATGTATTAGTACATATATATATATATATATATATATATATATATATATATATATATATATATATATAGTAACAATCATTTCACATATTCAATCTTTTAAAAAAAAATTCACTGTTCACATGAACAGTATTTTGTACCGTTCACTGTTCACGATGAACAGTGACATCGTGAACAGTGACCGTCACTGTTCACGGTGAACAGTGATCCGTCACTGTTCATCGTGAACAGTGACGTGAAATTAATTAATTTTTTTTTTTTTTTTCCAAAATAGATAAACTGGAATCAAGTCAATTTAATTGCATGCATACAGTGCATAAAATAAGTGTGTCCACATAAAAGATATACTCAAGACATAGATCTACATGAAAATCATAAATATGTGATTTTGAAACTAATACTCATGTATAAATCAACTTTAACAAATTTAAAATTTTCAATACCCAATATCATAA
This sequence comes from Fraxinus americana, assembly GCA_035079005.1. Taxonomy (NCBI): domain Eukaryota; kingdom Viridiplantae; phylum Streptophyta; class Magnoliopsida; order Lamiales; family Oleaceae; genus Fraxinus; species Fraxinus americana. The sequence goes on along the minus strand of JAVHZT010000091.1, from coordinate 68,574 downwards.
TTCTAACTTAATTATTTTAGTCTACAGAATCGATTTTATAAACTCTGCGCTCTGATACCAAACTGTCACGCCCCAAATTTTGGAAGAATTTGAATCGCTACCAAACTAATTAACAGAAAAAGAAGCATAAATTAATACCCAAAATTAAATAGTATACACTGTATAAACTAATACCCAAAATTATTCAAAGCATAATTAAATAGTATACACTGTATAAATTTGCAGGCCAATCAAAGTTTCCCCCTTTTTAAAAATTAGCAAGTACAAATGCACATATTTCCTCTTTGTTTCAGTAAGTGGCACGTGGCCTAGATTTATCCACATTGAAGTCTTTGTTGTTCAATGCATCTATTATACATGATGACAAAGTGAATCAACTCCCAAGAGTGCTTTATGTTTGACTCCATTCTGGACGTGAATATTTTACTAAAGATTAAATAGCAAGAATAACAAAAACACTCAAAAACAAATCAAGATTCTCAAATCAACATACGAACAATTATCCCAGATTTCAGCATTTCAATAAATAAAATAAACCAAGGTTACTGAAAGAAAAAAAAAATTAGAAATTTAAAGCACGTTACACCGGATTCGATTTATTAATTCCAGTAGATCTTGGCACAACGAAATCACCTCATCGCCCGCCAACCAACGACCCGAACTAACCTGTGAGATGTAGGAAAAAGGGTGAGTATTTGGAAATACTCAGTAGGATACGATTAATGGTGCGATCCCGATTAAAATATATAAAATCATGCGTCAAAATAATCATACCGTCATACTTCATGAGTACAATAATCCATCAACATGAATAAAATAATTTAAACACGTGTCAAGAATTATCATACCGTCATCATAACTTTAGATCCGGTAAGAGCTCATATCATATCATATCATTTGTACCGGAATGGCCATATCATCATTTCATAACGTAATCATATCATATCATAACATAACTTCATAAGTACGAAATCATCAACATGAAAAAAATATTTAAATAGGATAGAAAATTCAACTGCACCTCGTTATCCTACCTTTGATTAAATAAATCTTTGAAGGATGAAAATCACGTTCCAATATTTCTTTTGTTTCTGATTGTTACTTCTGTGCGTGTATATTCTGTTGTGTGAGTTCCAATATACTTTTATCTATATAATAGACAATAACAATATATCTCGTGGTTGGCATGTAGTGAGAAACGTGTAGGATATGGAGAGTAAATGGATAGCGGAAAAAAAACAGAAATGAAACCAAAAAGGTTGAACCAAGTCTACCCAAAAAAACAAGACTGAACACGTGTCAAATCCTACCATATAAATTCAAACTTTTAGAATAGTAAAATAAAATAAAATGGCACATTCTTCAACCACTCCAATCTTAGTCACGTGGCCTCCATAATTCACTATATGCTATGTATACACACATAATATTTACTTTTCAAATAACATCTTAAAAGTGGCCACGTGTCACATGTAAAATATTTAAATTCATTGAATAGCATAACTAAAATACAACTTACAACAATATCTTTCGATCCTAATAACTTAGGCTCCGCTCATCCGAATTAACTTTTTCTCGAGCCTAAAATATGCATTTAATTACTATCTATCCAACGAGACCAATATTCATATACTTATCATATTCGGTCAAAATCTAAATATACGACTCAAATATAAAATTTAAATTGCTATATATATCATTCTAGTCCCTAACCTTCAAAACATCAAGATATAGCACATAGAATTTAAATTATATTCTATGAAAAATTTCGGGGCATTACATAATATTTTGTTAATAATCGAACACATAAAAATGGCAAGTGACATGAGCCATTGGTACCACCAACCCCCATCCAAACTACAAAACTAATTTTGCAACCATATATGACAATATGAGCACATACTTATCTTTTGGGCTTCGTCAAAACATGGTTTCAAAATGCCTTCAGAGAAGATGTTGAAACATATTGAATGATTCGATTGATAACTTGAAACTCGTAAGTTCATGGTATCTTAGGCAAGAAATAGGGTGTGAAGCAAGAATCGATCCCATGATAACTTGTATTTAGCTATGGAATCAATTAAATCGAACATTAACTGAATTAGCCAAGTTTTGAATAAAATTTCATTTTTAACTTGAGAACTAAAAGTTGGATGAGAATTTTGGAGAAGTTTCTAATATGAAAGATGCACTAGGACTTCGACTCTACCTATGTTTTCGATTTAATTCTCAATTTCCTATGTATTCGACCACTACTAGCTTGAATTGATATAGATACTCATAATGTGTCTAAAGATTTCCCTTGAGTAGGATTAAATATATTTTTACGTATGAACCTCTTATACCTCTATGGAAGTTGTGAATAAAAAAAAAATACATTCAAGACTAGAACATTCAATCAAATATTATACTAGTATATTTATATTCCCTGTCGGACCTTATGATGTTTGCTACAGGTATTAGAACTTATTTTCGACATCTTGGAAGCAAATAAATCACAAATCAGTTAAATTGTGATCAAGTATCTAAGAGTCGTTAATCATAATAATAAACATTCGACCAATCAAGTAGTTAAAGTCTCAATTGAAAAAACAAAAAAAAGTAAAAAAAAAAAAAAAAAATCACATTAAAGCTTCAAAACTACAAAAACACAGTTTACATTTTCTTTAATGTATTTTATTTTATTATCTATACACCTATTCATTAAATATGAAAATTAATAGAAATAAACGTCTAACTGTGAATGGCATTTAGTTGTATAACCAATTATCAAAAAGGAGGTTTATAGAATAAGTATTAAATTGAAATGGAGCTTTAGGTGCCACAGTATGTTGAAGATCAAAACGTATAGCCGGAAATGCTAGAAGGATCTGGAAGCTGCTGGAAGCTGTTGGGGGTGAAGAAAGTGCTAGCACTAGCTGAAGGAAGTTGAGAATGATTCCATTTTGTTATGTAACAGATTTCGGTTATTACCATCTAAGCAAGTTGTTGTAATTGTACTTGTTTATATCTTTGTAGCTTTGTTCAATACATTAATAAGAAATATTTCATACAGCAGATGAATTTTCTCTGCTCATTCAATCCAATCTTAAATTACATTTCTTAGTCAAATTGTTTTATGGTATCAGAGCAATGGCTGATAATGAATGAGCTAGCATTACTGATACAAATCAAAACCAAATTCCGCTTCAAAACTCAAATCCTTTTCAAAATACTCATGATCCATCTATCCCTAATAGCCCCTATTTCATTGGAACAAACGATAATTCTGGAGCACTTCTGGTTACTCAGTTGCTTGATTCCAGTAACTATCACTCCTGGGCAAGATCAATGAAAAGGGCACTTAGAATCAAAAACAAACTTGGCTTCATTGATGGAAGCATCTGCGAGCCTTCTGATGATGATAGCTCACTGATGGAACATTGGCTCAATGTAATGACATAGTCATCACTTGGCTAAAAACACCATGACAATTGACATCAAGGCTAGCACGCTTTATGCTGAAACGGCACACCAACTTTGGCTGGAGTTGGAGCAGCGTCTAGCACAACAAAATGCTCCCAGAATTTTTGAAGTCAAGCAGGGAATAACAACTTTGATGCAGGAGCAAGACTCTGTCAGCACATACTTTTCTAAACTCAAGACGTTACTATATGAACTCATGAACTATGAGTCAATAACTAATTGCACTTGTGGAGGTCTGCAGGCCGTGATCAGTAACCAAGAAAGAGATTGGGTTATGAAATTCCTTATGGGGCTGAATGATACTTACAAGGGGATAAATGCACAAATTCTGCTGATAAAAACTTTCCCTAAACTGAATGAGGTTTATTCCATTATACAGTAGGAAGAGAAGAGGAGAGACATCACTGCTGATGCGCCCATCTCTGATGGAATGGCAATGATGGCAAGAAGGAATAGTCTCAGAGAAACAGAGAGAAAGGACCTTGGGACTCAAAGGAAATACTTCTGCACCTTTTGCAAAATCTCTGGCTATTCACTTGAGAGGTGTTTTAAGGCTAACAAAGACAAACCAACGTGCACACATTGCCAGATTCCAGGCCACACCATCAGCAACTGTTTTAAGATTCATGGCTATCCTCCAGGCCACAAACTCTATGGAAAGATCAAAGCTAATACTGCTGTTACTGATCAAGACACAGATGCTGCAAGGACTGCACATGAACAAGTCTGTAATGGGAATCAGGTTACTTTAACCCAAGAGCAGTACACTCAGTTGATGGCCTTGTCAAACCACCAATAAACCATTCACATTCTCTTTCTACCAGCCATGCTTCGAATTCTTCTTCCACTAAACACACTGATGCACTCAAAATGTCTGGTAATTATTTATACCTGTCTGCTCACAATGATGAAAATAGAATGACTTCATCCATTCCTTGGATCATAGATATCGGAGCAACTGACCATATAGTCTGCTCCCTCTCATTCCTTACAGAAATTAAATCAGAGCTTTTACATCCCATTAGGCTACCTAATGGTGATACCACTACTACTACTCACATAGGAGATGTTAGGATCACAGAGAGTTTGAACCTTCATAATGTTCTTTTTGTTCCATCTTTTTCATTTAACCTAATATCTGCTAGGAAGCTTGCTAAAACATCAAATTGCTGTCTCATTTTTTCATCTGATCTGTGTTTTATGCAGGACCTTTCAACTTGGAAGACGATTGGTCTGGGTGAAGTGAGGCAGGGCTTATATCATTTAGTGTAAAATAAAATCTCCCCTAATAGCTTGAATCAGAAATTGCCAGAACTCACCAATAAAATATCCATGTCTGCTACTAATCAAGAAGGTTATGACATGTGGCACTACAGATTGGGTCATCCTTCTGATCCTAGATTACATTTGACCAACCTACATCAAAGTTCCAGTCTCAAACACACCACAAAACCCTGTCCTATCTGTCCCTTAGCTAAGCTTCATAAGAAGCCTTTCAATACTAGCTATCACAGGTCAGAAAACTGCTTCGATTTAGTTCACTGTGACCTGTGGGGACCTTGTACTGATGTTTCTTATGAAGGATCAAGATACTTTCTTACTATTGTAGATGATCACAGTCGATGCACTTGGGTCTATTTACTGAAAATGAAATCTGATGCTTCAGCTGCCTTGCAAAGTTTTTATACTATGATTGAAACACAATTTTGTTCTAAGGTTAAAGTAATTAGGACTGATAATGGAGGAGAGTTTAACTTGAGACAATTTTATTCTAGCAATGGAATAATACACCAAACTTCATGCGTTGAAACTCCTCAGCAAAACGCTGTCGTTGAAAGAAAGCACCAGCATATATTGAATATAGCAAGAGCACTAAAATTCCAAAGTGGATTGCCTATAAAATATTGGGGTGACTTCATCCTAACTGCCGTTTTCTTGATAAACAGAACTCCAACACCTATCCTGGATAATAAGACTCCATTTGAAATCCTTTTCAAAAACAAACCTACCTATAATAGCCTCAGAGTCTTCGGATGTTTAGCATTTGCTACCACACTTACACAAAATAGGCACAAGTTTGATTCAAGGGGAAGGAAATGTGTCTTTTTGGGATATCCTTTTGGAACTAAAGGATACAAATTGCTTGATTTAGAGAATAACAAGATTTTTATATCAAGAAATGTCAGATTCTATGAAGACAATTTCCCATTTCAAAACTGCAAAAACCAGGACTATGTTGACAATTTAAATATCAATCATAAACTGCCTACCCCTACTCAGCTATCCTATTTAGAACCTATCAATGATAACTTAGACTATCCTCCTTCGTTTGATTTTCAATTGCCAATAGAATCTAATCCAGAAACTGATCGAAACATAGAAACCTCAGAGAGTAATCAGCCTAGTCCTGAACCTGCAGCTCAACCTGAATCCCTCAATGACTCTTATGTTCCTCGAAGGTCTGAAAGAAGCAGGAAAACACCTACTTATTTGCAAGATTTTATTTGCCAACAAGCTGCCTTGCTCACCCATTCTCAAAAGTCTGAAAAGGAGAAAGGAACTATGGCTTCAGGTACCCCTTTCCCTCTATGTGCAACAATTTCATATCACAAATTATCTAAACATCATAAGGTTTTTGCATCATCCATTCTTGTGCACTCTGAACCAAAAACTTATCAGGAAGCTGCCAAAATCTCTGAGTGGTGCAAAGCTATGAAGGATGAGATATGTGCTCTTGAGTTAAATAAAACCTGGACCGTGACCGACTTGCCATCTGGGAAGATTCCTATAGGATGTAGGTGGGTTTACAAGATCAAATTTAATGCTGATGGAACTATTGAAAGGCATAAAGCAAGGCTCGTAGCAAAGGGATATACTCAGTTAGAAGGAGTTGATTATAACGAGACCTTTTCTCCTGTGGTGAAGTTGGTAACGGTAAGGACATTGATAGCAGTAGCAGCTGCAAGAGGATGGTATTTACATCAATTTGATGTAAATAATGCCTTCTTACATGTCTCAACCTCAAAGGTTCGAGGTGAGGGAAAAATCAGAACTTGTGTGTTTGCGTAGAAAGTCCTTGTATGGTCTTAAGCAAAGACTTAGGCAATGGTATAAAAGATTTGATGCTTATGTTCTTAAAATTGGTTTTAAAAGGAGTGAATTTGATACATGTCAATATTTTAATAACTCTAAAAGAGGCTGTGAAGTTTATTTATTGTTATATGTGGATGACATGTTGCTTGCTAGTTCTAGTAAAGCCAAAATCATAAAGATGGAAAACCTTTTAAATTCGGAATTTAACGTGAAAGAGTTACGCAAGAAAAATTCTCGGCATGGTTATTAAAAAGAATAGAGCTGATATTAGGATGATTATTAAGCAAGAGTCTTATTTGGACAAAATGATAACCAAATTTGGTATGAAATTTGCTAAGTCTTTCAATGTACCATTGGCTACACACATGAATTTGTCATCTGTACAATGACCTAAAAATGAAGAAGAATTGCATGAAATGAATAATGTTCTCTATGCGAATACCATTGGGTCTGTGATGTATTCTATGATTACCATGAGATCGGACCTTGTATATGCAATTAGTTTCTTGAGTAGGTTTATGACCCAGGTAAGCCTCATTGGACTACACTTAAATGACTGTTAAGATACCTAATTGGAACTTTAAAAGGGAGATTAGTGTATAAAAAGGGAAGTGATAAGTTAGAGCTAAAATGCTATGTAGATTCTAATTTTGCGGGGGATAAAGATTAGAAGAAATCTACCACTTCATACTTTTTCACTTTATGTGATAATTGTATCACTTGGAAATCACAGTTGCAATCTATAGTTACACTCTCCAGCATAGAAGTAAAATATGTTGCATTTTCTTGAAATTGTAAAAGAATGCATGTGGCTTAAAGGCCTTCTATGTGAATTAAACTTCATGAATGGTAATGCTATGATTTTTACTGATATCCAAAGTTCATTGATATTGTATAAAAATCATATTTATCATGAACGATCTAAGCATATTGAGGTGAGGTATCACTTAATTAGGGAGAAGTTAGCTTCTGGTGATTTTATTTTGCTTAAATTTGCAACTGATGATAACCATGCACATGTTGGAACAAAAGTACTTGAGGTTGGTAAGTTCAACAAATGTTTATCAATATTGAGTATAGATAATGGTTAATTGTTATGAGGGTACTGAGCTAGAGTGAACGATGATGATAAAATAAGACCACACTAATGAATAGCACTTGTAATTGAGGAATTTGGCGGTGAATTATATGTGATCCAAGGTGAAGATTTGTGAGGTAGATCACTTAATTCCACTTGGCAAATGAGTATTTGTCTTGAGCACTTTGAAAGAATTGTGCTAGTCGATGTGTATTATGGAACATAAGATTAAATCCAATAATTGGATTTAATCTTGTGGTCAATTACCATAACAGCCATGTCTCTTTCATAGTTCAATATTTAAATTTGAATTTGAATTCAAATGGTTCTTTTGGCCCTATAATTACAAGTCTCCTTCACTTGTTTCACTTCGACTTGGCATAACAAAAGAGAGAGCATAGAGAGGCAACCAAGTGGAAGAAGTTTATATCTCCGACGAAATTCTTGGTGGCTTCCGGCGGATTTATTTCTCGATATATCCATTGTCATTATGATGGACGACGGTGCATGATCCGGTGTAGCAAAAATCTAAACTCACCGTCATATGACACTCCATTGATGGTGTTGGGTTTATTGGTTCGGTTTTTACACTTTAAGAGTTTATGTTTCCGCATTGTAGTTGTAATAATATTTGTTCACTACATTTGAAACTCTACACTTAGCATTCAAAGCACTTCTGAAATGAGGCACCTTCGAAAACTATAGTCCCATGTGGAGTCGAAGTGTTATTCAATTAACTTAATTGGATATTTTGATATTACGACGCAGCCCATTTGATTAGGGTAGCTGGTCAATTTGGAAATTTGTGAAGGACACTTATCTCAGTTCCCTTAAGTTCAAGGGGCCAATCCCACTAAAAAAATAGGTAGTCTTCCCTGTCAATGTTATGAGAGGCGGCCAACTATCTTGGCAAGGCCTTGGCTATAACGTGGAAGAAGAAAAGGTTCGTACAGTTTCCCCACCGAACTTATATAAATGCAGATGTGGCTCGTGCATGTTATCCCTACTGAGACATACATCAATAGTCATGGACGGGCCTGGGGGGGTCTTGTGGGTCCCCACCTCTTGAGAATTTTTTTTTTATAAAATCGTGTTTGGTATTGATTGAAATCTAAATTTTAATCTAAATCAAAGTTAACAATTAATTTTAATAATATATTTTATGGAATCCATATCTGTTCAACTTTTATCAAAATTTACTAAAAATTTGATTTTAAATTCCGCCAAATAGGGGCAAAATCACAATAAATTTGAATTTCGATAACATGCTAATTTTAAAAATTCTCTGACGATCGTACGCTAATCGAATCTTTAAATTACTTTATGTCTTCTAAAAGTTTATTTTGAGAATTACATTATGGACATATCGAATAGTTCAAACAAATATCGAAAATAGTTAAAAATACGTTAATGCGAGTTTTAAAAAAAGACGTCTAACTCACATTTTTTTTAAAAATTCAATTATTTCATTAACATTTATTGTTTTTGCGATACAAATTTCTCAATATAATTTTCATCATTTTATTAGGAAATTTTATATGGAATATGACATCAAAAATTTTAGAAATTTTACATCCAAAAAAGCCATATCCCATGTAAATTTTCGGATGTAAAATTACATGGGGTATGATTTTTTTGGACATAAATTTTTGATATTGACCCGCATGTTGAGACCTTGGCCATGGCAAGGAAGGAGAAGTGGTTCGTGTAGGTACCCCCAATCCTGTCGAACATATATGAATGAAGATGTGGCCCGTGTAGGTTACCTCATTTCGTGACTTACACCAATAGTCGACTCGCTTGGCGAGTTCTGGTATATTGATATATATTTCATTAATTAACTAAGGTGGAATTTATCTTTAACAATCTACGCATGCGAATCTTCAAATACCAACATTTCAAGAATCTACTTCTTTATTTTAATTTTTTGTTTAATTATTTACTTAATTAAATTTATTGTTTTAATATTTTCTAAACACAATTCCAGAGATTTCCTAACATATTCCTTCTTCATGATTTGATCCTGACTTTTTCTTTTTCTTTTTTCCTGCTTCAGCCATCCTCTCCTGGTGGAGTGGACCGCTGCTGCATTATCAAACAAAGTGAGCAACTAATTTCCTCCACTTAGCTATGGTTGCACTGCTCACCTAAGCACTGTTGGTGGTTGCCTGCCACCGCCAGGATTGAGACGAGAATGACACATGATAAAGTCGATTTGCGATCATGATTGGCAAAGTCTAAAGTGCCACAACTTTTCGAAAGGAACCCTTTAAGAGGAGAAAAATGTTATATGCATTTTTTTCTATGAGGCGACATTTTAGCTTTAGCCAGTGATTTTAGTATGACTAATAATTGGAACAAGGGATCTACCTACCTGATCAAGAACTTCACCTAATTTTATCGTCGGGCTTAAAACATATTCAGAGGTTCATAACAAGGCATCTAAACGAGGCATAGGGAAATAGATGAGTAAAATATTTAGCATGACATACTTGACTGGAGCTACAGAAGATCTAATAAAATAAAATGATCTGTCACGATATTTTGTAAATGTAACTTCGGTTCGAAATTGATTATTAGTAACTTTGACGAACTTTATAATAGTACTTGGAACCACAAAACTGTGGGTTATAATAAGTAATAGTTTTAAATTACTAATAATGTTAGGTGGGAGTAATCAAGAAAATTCCAATGGCGCGACTAGAATATATGAATTTGATGGTCGCTGAGGTCGTAATGAGAAGATTTTCTAATTGAACGCATAAAAAGAATATAAAGTAAGGTCATTTAGCACTACTGCTACTACAACAATAAATTAAATGAAGTGCACTTGATGATATGCGTAATTAAGTGGATTTCATACCTCATTTCTATTGTATTAGATAGCATTATCCAAGAAATATTATTTACTATAATTATAACCTTAGTACTATATGCTAAATACTTCTGCTTTGCACTTCATTTAATTTAATACTGCATGCTAAACATATCACTTAAAATGCCCAACATATTGTATATGTCTGACAGATAAAGTTTTAACAAAGCTTTTCTGGAAAATGTTTACAATTGATTTTGTTTACAAATAAATGAAAATGAGTGTGAGATTAGTGGATAGTACTTGTGAATCCCATTAAATGCGATGATAAAAATTGATTTGACCATTTTCACACCGTTTCAAAACACTTGCCCGACATAACAAGACCACTTACATCCACCTGACGTGTAAATTGTAATCAGGACAAGTTACTATTGAAGTCACAAGCCTTTCCCTTTCAATTGATACTAAAATTGAATAAATATTATTCATAATATATAATACTAAATACTGTATGCACGATATTAAAAGTTGGTCCAATCATTATGGGGTGTCTTGCTCAGTGCTTGTTTGGTTTTGCTAAAAATAATCTTTTTTTTTTTTTTTTTTTTGTAAATTTTAGTAAATGTTGATAAAATATATGATTGAAAAGTTAGGAGTTTCAAGAAATATGTGATTAAAATTCTTTGTTAACTTTAATTTAGATTTTTATCAATTTTTTTAGTTAAACCAAATAGGAGCTCAATAAATACATACACAAATACTAGTCATTTTCGTCTCATCATATTTATTTTTTAAAAAAATTCAGTCATCTCAAGATTAGAGCAAATCAAATAAAAAGAATGCATAATATGCCCTTGTTTGGATTCCATTTTTCCAAAAGTGCATTTTTCCAAAATTCATTTTCAACGACATATTCTCTCCACAAAATAATATTACATATAAATCTAAAGTTCATTCTTATTTTTTAACTACACATACTTAAAAAAAAAAAAAATTACCATTTTAAAATATAGTTTTCACCAAAATCTCATTTTAATGGAGCTCAAATAGGTGGGCTATATCGTATATATCTATATACACGATAGATTGTCGTGAGATTGATTACGATAGCTTTTTATATACATTATAGAGCGTACTCATCTAAAATTTTAGATTAAAGAACAATACAGCGACAACAACTATAAACTAATATTTTCAAAAGACTTGAGGTAGTCTATATAAATCATATTTTTGCCGATTATTTTGCTTTATCACTGGAGCTATTGAAAAATCTAGAACATATGGATTCTTGGCAAATACAAAAGTCGCGTTAGTTTTGTAACTTTTGTCGACTTTTTCAATTTTATGCAAAATATGTCATAACCTCTTGAGTCGTCCTTTAACACCTGCTCAATCGATGCCAATTTGCTTGTTGATGTATATCTTCAATCTACGTTTCTTTAATTATAGAAGGTGTAGTGACTATTCTCTAGAGCTAACTTCTATCCATATAACAATATTTTGGCCCCCACAAAATTCATATAGCACTTCTCGACTTTATTCAACATAATATTTTGTTAATAATCGAACACATAAAAATGGCAAGTGACATGAGCCATTGGTACCACCAACCCCCATCCAAACTACAAAACTAATTTTGCAACCATATATGACAATATGAGCACATACTTATCTTCTGGGCTTCGTCAAAACATGGTTTCAAAATGCCTTCAGAGAAGATGTTGAAACATATCGAATGATTCGATTGATAACTTGAAACTAGTAAGTGCATGGTATCTTAGGCAAGAAATAGGGTGTGAAGCAAGAATCGATCCCATGATAACTTGTATTTAGCTATGGAATCAATTAAATCGAACATTAACTGAATTAGCCAAGTTTTGAGTAAAATTTCATTTTTAACTTGAGAACTAAAAGTTGGATGAGAATTTTGGAGAAGTTTCTAATATGAAAGATGCACTAGGACTTCGACTCCACCTATGTTTTCGATTTAATTCTCAATTTCCTGTATATTCGACCACTACTAGCTCGAGTAGGATTAAATATATTTTACGTATGAACCTCTTATAATCATTCAAATTGTGATCAAGTATCTAAGTCATTAATCATAATTATAAACATTCAACCAATCAAGTAGTTAAAGTCTCAAATGGAAAAAAAAAAATTTTTAAAAAAATCACATTAAAGCTTCAAAACTTCAAAAACACAGTTTACATTGTCGTAGTAGATAATTTAGTTTTAATTATGCATATTCGAATGACTAAAATAATTCAAATATATAATACAAAATGGATTTGGTAATTATAAAGATTTGGGCTATTCCTCTTAATAAAATTGATCTTTAAAGATGAAATTTTAAATCTTAACATGATATCAGAGCTCATTAAACTTTAACGAGCAATTCAATCCGATTAAGACCAAAAAAATGAGCACACGGGTTTCAAGACTGGTTTGTTTAAACGAGCTACCATTTTGGAGGGCATATTAAAGGATAAAATCCTATATCGAATAAAAATGAAAAATTTATAAGGGTTTATGTTACTCCTATCAATAAAGTTGAGTTTTTAAAATAAAATTTCAAATATTAACAAGGACCGCTACTGCATTGTAGGAAAGTGAGGAGGCTTCATCATTTCCTCCACTTATTTATGGTGGCATGGTTCACCGAGGCACTGTTGGTGGTTGCGCGCCATTGCCAGGAATTCAGGATAGAGACTAGAGAATGACAAAGTAGATATCCAAGCACGTTTGACTAATTTCGCTTAAAGTTAATTTTGGGGAGTGCTATTTTGCAGTAGCACAACTGATGCAAAAACATTAGCATAATTGACATTACAGCATTAAGCCCAATTAATTGAGTCACATATTTTATTTTAATTTTACTTCCTCATTTCCAATTATATAGGCTGAGTTTCCTTTTTTCTTGTCCGAAACATATAGACTTGTTTCCTAATATATAATATTTTGTTGTGTTTTTTTTACTAATATACCCTTATTAAATTTTCCCCCACTTAATATGCCAACTTCTTGAAACCATGGAGCAACTCTCATTTCTTCTTCTTCTTCTTCAAATTCTTTATTAGTTTCAACAATAATTTAGTTTTAGATACTGAAAATTAAATAGGGGTAAATTAGGAAAAACCTTGGCAAAAATTAATTTTTCAATGACATTAAAGAAAATTTCTTAATCCATATGAAAAAACGAAACAAGCCTATATAATTGAGACGGAGGGAGTTCTATTTACTTGTAAGTAAATTTTATAAGGTTAGCCAAACACGAGTATGGTTGGCCATGGAGAATTTTAATCTTCACACTCCAATTATTGAAAGAATGTAGACAGAGTGCCCCATTTTTACGCATTCCACTAAAGTGCCACAAGGAATTCAAGAATTGAAAGTAGGTGGGCAAATTTGTTCTTACATATTGAGTGAGAATCTTTTTGATTGTATATGCTTTTCTACCACGTGATCAATGGTTTTTTTGTACAAGGAATAATTGAAAAAAGAGAACCCTACTCAAAAATAATTGACAATTAAACAACATTTGTAGGTCGATAACAAAGACTATGAATGACTTCTCAGATGGCCAAAAACTCGTATACTAAGTCATGTAGGAAGAAACAATTTTTCTTCCTCCTCTTTAGCTCTAAAAAAATAAAATATTGTGTACTAAGATTCTTTATTTGAGATAGATTGGTATGCTTCACTCCTTTTTCTTTATTTTCGTGTTCGAAGGTTACAACCATATTCATATGCTCATAATACGGCCTCTAAATGATTGCTCCTAAGGCTAAAAAACTGTTGATCGAACAAAATATTTTGGCTCGACATTTTTAATACAAGGGAGTTAGACTGGTTCTAATGAAATAGAATGAATTAAGACAAATTTTAATGTGATCAACGAAGATTACAATATCATGACTAATACTATATTTTTAAGTTAAGATTGTACAATTATGATATTATATAGTAATTGAGCCCCCAGTTTGACAACCATTATTTTCAAACTTTTATTTCTACTTACTCCTTTTTAACCAAACATTCATACAGTAAAATATTTTATACATAAACCCAAATTTTTTCTATACTTTTGAACGACAGTAAAAATCACTATTCAAAATATTGTTTTTATGAAAATAATAGCAACCAAACAGGGGTAAGTTTCCATCAAAATTAAATGAAGAGTATTTATATCCATATGATGCGTGAATTGTAATTATGACAAGTTACTTGTTAAGCATTGTGCTTTCCTTTTCGATTGATACTGATATAAAAATGCACCTTAATAATAACAATATACAATAAGGCCCTGTTTGATGGCCTTGATTTTTCATTTTTCCCACTTTTTGGCTGTTTACTGACAATAATTTTCCATGGAAAATCCCCCCCCCCCCCACCCCCAAACCCCCCACGTGCCTTATTTCCTTGTTTTGGATTGGTGGGAAAAAAATTTCCATGAGGCTGTCAATTTTTTTTTTTTTTTTTTGACAATAGAAACAAATGTCATAACCAAGTGTTAAAAAAAATTTCACTTCAATTGACAATTTTCATGTAAAACAAAGTCAAACGAACACTGAACTTTGATTAAAAAAATGATTTTTTAGGAAACAATTTTTTTTCCTTTTTTTTTTACTTTTTGGCAATGGAAACAAATTTTATAACCAATTGTGGAAAAAATTATCACTTTAATAGACACTTTCCATGTAAAATAAAGTCAAACGAATAGAAAATTTAAAAATTTTTCGGGTGGAAAATTATACCAATCAAACACACTTAATTACCAATTCCCTGCAAAATATTTTCTAGGCAATTGTTTTCCCTGAAAATCATTTTCTTTCTACCCATTTTACACTCTTGCAATCAAACGCACCCTAAAGGAAATTTGGTATATGCATATAGTTTCATGCTAATTAAGTGATTGTTTGACAAAACTTTTATAAAAGTCTTACCACATTTTGATAAAAGTTAATAAAATATGTGGTTAAGAAGTAATAAAGTTGTGTGTTCAATGAAATGTGTTCTTAAAATTAATTTTCGACTCTAATTTTATCCCCTGTTTGACAACTATTATTTGAAAACTTCTTTTTCTACATATTCATTTTCAATTATACATTCACACAATAAAATATTTAGCACGTAAATTCAAAAAAAAAAAATTCTACTTTTTAACTGCACATTCTCCTAAAAATGATTATTTAAAACTTTGTTTTTCCTAAATAATGATTGTCAAACGGGAGACTAACTTTTTAACTATTTTTATGCTATCCAAAATAAGAACTAATTATTCAAATAGGCTTTACTTCATACAAATTAGCATTGAGAAATGCACTCATTATTAGGGATGTCCTACTCAATAGACACATAATCAAATGAATGATGCACTCATTAACTTGAACACACACGTACCTTTCAATCAACATGTTTCCAAAATCCCTTTCAATCAGATGCTGGTGTATATGAAATGATTTGATCATATGCATAGAAAAAAATATTACAAAAACTTGCATACTCTTGAATTCTTGCAACAAAACATAAGTTTTCCACTTTAAAAAGAATATAAACATCCGGATTTCGACGACAACTAGCCTCTCTCAGGTTAGTCTCCACACAACCGTAGCTTCTTACGTGTTTGGTTGTGCTTAAGAAAGATTTTCTGGTAGTAGGTCTTTACTTATTGTCCAGAAAACCCTTTAAAGCATGGCCACTAACATTCTTGATTTTCTTTATTTTTCTTGCATGGGTATTCATTGCTGTTTTTGCGAAAAATAAACACACGTTTCAGGTTGAATTATGGTTCTGTCTGAGTTTCAGATTGTCACTTTGTTCTTAGTTTCGTGCAGGCAACCAATTTACTTAAATTAATATTCATTCACTTGCCGTTCATGGTTGGTATTTCAAGTCTGCATTTAAATATTTGAATCCCACCTGCTCATTTTTTTAAAGGAAACATATCTGTAAAGACTGTGGTAAGTAAGATCTAGCCCCTGTTTGGTAGACATATTCTTGGCATTTTTAGCATTTCTTTGAATGTTGGAACGTAAGGTGGGCCATTGCAGCCCCTTTTTTAACTCAGCAGCATCTGAATTCTCAAAAATGACACTCTCAACATACAATGAAATAAATTTAAACGGGACAAAGGTAATTTCACGTGGATTAGCAACAAATGCAGCTGTGAAAAGGACACCTAACAGTTAGAATTTCTCTACAAAATAAAGGACAATGGCTACCATACAAAGGCCTAGTAGGATTATATATGATTGAACATATAAAATTATAATGTATACTGTCATTCTTATCATTATTTTAACAAAACAACAAAAAGAAATAAAAGAAATTGTTCAATTACTGGTTGAACTATCTAATTAAGTTTGACTCTTCAGTTTGCTTGCTAGTCCTAGGTATGTATTTAGATATTATGATACCTACAAATACACTTGGCCAAGAATTGTGACAAGTGAGATTTAGCAAGATGGTGATGAACTTGTAGTTAAGCATGTCATCTAAAACCTATAATTATTAGATGACAGTTGCGTTTATTTATTTAAATTTAGTCTTCAACGCATATTGTCATGCGGATGCCAAATTCCATAAAATGTTTGGCAAGTTGACAATTTTCATAAATCAAGGAGGTGGTGGTTTATTTATTGTTAAACATAGCAAAGTTATCACCAATTAGTTTCGAAGCTTATGTTGTAGCTTACTCTTGAATACTGCCGAGAAAAAACTTAGGCAAGTGAGAAAGCTATAAAGAAGAAGTCTCTCTTTGTTGACACTTCTTCTACCAAGAATCCCAGAAATGTGTTGTATTTACTTCTTGTTGTAAGTTTGTTTTTCTGTATGTAATTCAGGTTTTCCAAGTTTTGAAGGGAAGGAGAGATGGAAGATCTTTGGACAGTGTTTTGCGAGGCATCTGATTGTTTGGACAGCAATGATATCCCTTGTGGTGTTTCTTTGATCTTCATGACATGCCCTTCTTCATGTATCAATCACGTGTTAGTAATTTGTTTCGATATTCTACTCGTTATCACGTTTTTGTTCTCTTTGTTCTCCAAGACAGCATTAAAATCCCATCATACGCCTGCCTTTCGTCGCATTTCAAATTTGCGACTGATTTCAGCCATTTATAATGGTTTCATTGGAGTGATTAATTTGTCTCTAGGAATTTGGATTTTAGAAGAGAACTTGAGGAAAACTCAAGCTTTTCTACCTCTAAATTGGTGGATAATGTTCATGATTCATGGACTAGTATGGTTGTTGATTGGCTTATTTGTGAGCCTTATGGGATGGCATTTTCCAAGGACGCTGTTGAGGACGTTGTCCATTCTAACTTTCCTGTTTGCTGGAATTAATTGTGGTTTTTCACTTTATCTTGTTATTCTTGAAAAGGAGATGTTGATCAAGATAGTTTTAGATATATTGTGTTTTATAGGATCTGGTTTGATGTTATTATGTGCTTACAAGGGGTACAAATACGAAGATGGTGAAGAAAATGATATTCTCACTCCATTTGTTGCTGCTGCCAATTGCAGCAGTAAAACTCGTCCTGTTACTCTATTTTCCCAAACTGGCTTTTGGAGTAAAATGTCGTTTTGGTGGTTGAATCCATTGATGAAAAAGGGAAGGGAGAAAACTCTTGATGATGAGGATTTACCTGAGTTGCACGAGGATGATAAAGCGCAGTCATGTTACTTGCAATTTGAGGAGAAATCTAACAAACGTAAACAAATAAATCCATCAGCTCAACCCTCAATATTAAAGACACTTCTGTTATGCCACTGGAAAGATGTATTCATTGCAGGGTTCTTTGCACTACTGAAGACTACTTCTCTCTCTGCTGGTCCTCTGCTTCTAAATGCCTTCATTAAGGTTGCTGAAGGTAAAGCCAGTTTTGAATACGAGGGATATTCACTGGTTGGGTTACTTTTCTTTACTAAGATAATTGAATCATTATCTCAAAGGCAGTGGTACTTCAGGATGAGACTAATTGGCCTAAAGGTGAGATCTTTTCTCATAGCAGCCGTTTACAAGAAGCAACTGAGATTATCTAATGCTGCTAAGCTGATGCATTCAAATGGTGAGATAATGAATTATGTCAATGTTGATGCATATCGGATTGGAGAGTTTCCTTATTGGTTCCATCAATCATGGACACCAATTCTCCAGCTTGGCCTTGCACTCATTATTCTCGTCCGTGCTATAGGGTTTGCAACTATTGCTTCCCTGGCAGTAATAATTCTCACCGTCATTTGCAATGTTCCCCTAGCAAAATTACAGCACAAGTTTCAATTGGGGCTCATGGTGGCACAGGATAAAAGACTGAAGGCTATTTCAGAAGCTCTTGTGAACATGAAGGTGTTGAAGTTATATACGTGGGAAACTCATTTCAAGCACGTAATACAAAATTTGAGGGAAGTAGAAGAAAAATGGTTATCATCTGTTCAGTCGTGCAAAGCATATAATGTTTTCCTTTTCTGGTCATCTCCGATTTTAGTCTCTACAGCTACCTTTGGGGCATGTTATTTTCTTGGCATCCCGTTAACTGCTAGTAACGTTTTCACGTTTGTAGCAACACTGCGTCTGATTCAGGATCCTATTCGACTAATTCCCGATGTCATTGGAGTGGTTATTCAAGCTAAAGTTTCGTATGCCAGGATTGTGAAGTTTCTTGTAGCACCTGAGCTGGAAACTGCAAATGTCAGGGTGAAGTCCATTGTACGTGATACAAATCATAGCATTTTTATTAAGTCGGCCGATCTGTCATGGAGTGAGAATCAATCGAAGCCAACAATTAGAAACATTAATTTGGAGGTTAAACCAGGCGAGAAGATTGCCATCTGTGGAGAGGTGGGTTCCGGCAAGTCCACACTCCTTGCAGCAATTCTTGGAGAGGTTCCAGTTACCCAAGGAACTGTAAGTATGGTATAGAGTACTTGACACAATTGGAAGGCATAATGAACAAATTTTTACCTTCTATGTTTTCTTAATATATTCTAGTGCAATCCATCCTCCCTACTAACATGCCATTAATATTCATTTCAATTTGGTAATTGAAAGCACTGCAATGTTCATTATCTTTCAATGTCCTGTATACAGTAAGTAGCCAAGTTCCTGACATCTGTCAATTATTTGGATTTTTGGTTTAGCTGAACACCTGCCCAGTTAATCTTTGTCCCTATCATTTTTATCAGGTCCAAGTGTACCAATCTACTGCCTATGTCTCTCAATCAGCATGGATTCAGACAGGAAGTATTCGAGAAAACATTCTCTTCGGATCAGCATTTAATGACAAGAGATATCAAGATACAATAGAGAGGTGTTCGCTAGTAAAGGACTTTGAGTTGTTACCGTTTGGTGATCTTACTGAAATTGGAGAAAGAGGAGTCAATCTTAGTGGTGGTCAGAAACAGAGGGTTCAACTTGCTCGTGCGCTGTATCAGAATGCTGATATATATCTTTTGGATGATCCTTTCAGTGCTGTTGATGCACACACTGCCACAAGCCTCTTTAATGTAAGAGCATTCTTAATAACATTAAGTTTTTCTTTATTGTTTATCCCCTAAGGTAAGCTACAAGATGGACTGATGTCAGGTCCTATTCCCCGTTGTTAGGGAATTATTGAGAGCAATTACTCAAGGCCCAAGCCCACACCATCAGGCCCAAGTAAGGTTCCATCCCAAAACCAATTGGTAATGGGTGGAGTAGTTCACTTGAGTTAGATGGTGGATTTATTTTCTTCCCACAACCGATGTGGGACTTTTTTGCCTCAACAATCCCTCCCTCAAACAAGGCTCACGAGGTAAATCACCACTCATCGAGATAATCCATCGTAACCTGCACTCACTACGTTACCATGGATCTACCATCTCATGAGAATTTTTCACCACCTCGATTTATCTAGCTACACAACCTGCGCTCTAATACCACTGTTAGGAAATTATTGAGAACAATTTCCCAAGGCCCAACCCACACCACCAGGCCCAAGTGAGGTTCCATCCCAAAACCAATTGGTAATGGGTAGAGTAGCCCACTTGGGTTTTATGGTGGATTTATTTTCTTCCCACAACCGATGTGGGACATGTTTGCCCCAACACCCGTACAATGTTTTGATTTTCTGCTTTATTTCTTTCTAGTAGTTTGATTAAATTGAATTTAATCTCGGCAGGAATATGTCATGGGAGCCCTCTCAGGGAAGACTGTCTTACTTGTGACACATCAAGTTGATTTCATTTCTTCATTTGATACTGTCTTGGTGCGTTTTATCGTCAGACATTCTGTTTTATGTTTATGATTCTATGTTCATTATTTTGTAAATTTCCAATTTCCTTTACTAATATCATGATTGCATCAAGTGGTTGATAATTTTTTTTTTTATCATTAATCACAAATATTAACAATTTGTCTACTCTTCGTAACAGTTGATGTCAGATGGGGAAATTTTGCATGCTGGTCCTTATTCTCAGTTGCTGTCCTCAAGCCAAAAATTTTGGGACCTTGTTAATGCACACAAAGAGACGGATGTTTTGGAGAACGTTTCTTCAAAAAGGCATGAAGCTTCTTCCGGAGAGATTCGCAAAATTTATGCAGAGAATAAAAAGGAAAAATCTGGACATGATCAGTTGATAAAGCAAGAAGAAAGGGAAGTTGGGGACACTGGATTTAGGCCTTACATTCTGTATTTAAATCATAACAAAGGCTTTTTGATCTTCTTCTTGGCTGCTTTCTTTCATGTTACATTCTTGCTTGGTCAGATATTACAGAACTCTTGGATGGCTGCAAATGTTGATGATCCAAATGTTAGCACATTGAGGTTGATAGTCGTTTACTTGCTGATTGGAATTGTATCGAGTTTGTTTTTGTTCTGCAGGTCCCTCTTAATGGTTGCTTTAGGCAAGAAATCATCGAAATCAATATTTTCACAGCTACTAAATTCTTTATTTCGTGCCCCCATGTCGTTTTATGATTCTACGCCTTTGGGAAGAATACTGAACCGGGTAAATATTTCTTGGCTTGAAGATATCATGAAACTAATGTTTATACGTCTATAATATAATATCAGCCCTGCAGGTCTCTTCCGATTTGAGTCTCGTGGATCTTGATGTTCCCTTTGTCTTGATGGTAGCCGTCGGAACAACTGCAAATTTTTATTCTAATCTTGCTGTGGTAGCCGTTGCTACCTGGCAAGTTTTATTTGTCTCCATACCCATGGTCTTTCTTGCTATTTGCATACAGGTAATGATCATTGTTGTAAAAGTAAACTGCTCAACTTTATAAGAATCATTGAGCAGTATGTAAGGCTTTACAAGGAAAACAAACTTGAGAAAACCACGGTCTCTAAAAGACAAAAATTTTCGCACTGTGAAAAATTGTTTACAAGCGGGTTTGGAAACTGTCTTCCTTTTTTTTTTCCTTAAAAGTTCATCTACTTTAAGTAATATTAACTGTTCCACCCACAGAGGTACTACCTTTCATCTGCTAAAGCATTGATGCGGATCAATGGCACCACTAAATCTCTCGTAGCAAACCATATAGCTGAATCTGTAGCTGGAGCAACTATAATAAGAGCTTTTGAAGAGGAAGATCGTTTTTTCGCCAAGAACCTTGAACTCATTGACACAAATGCCAGTCCTTTCTTCCACAATTTTGCTGCAAATGAGTGGCTAATCCAAAGGCTAGAAATACTTGCTGCTGCCGTTCTTGCCTCCTCGGCTCTCTGCATGGTTTTACTTCCCCCAGGAACTTTGAGCCCGGGTGAGAGATCGCTGATACATCAGTTCGTATTATGGAATCAAAAAATATAAAAATACGCTAATCCTGTTTGATATTCATCGTTCTATTACTTCTGAAGATATAACCTTGAACCCTTCACTTCATTATTTTCAGGTTTTGTCGGAATGGCTTTATCCTATGGTCTGCCTCTAAGTACGTCCATTGTATTTTCGATGCAATTTCAATGCCAGATATCAAACTTAATTGTTTCCGTAGAAAGGATCCACCAGTATATGGACATACCAAGTGAGGCTCCTCCAGTTTTAGAAGAGAACCGTCCCCCTGTGAACTGGCCAACCAAGGGTAAAGTGGATATTCAAGATTTGCAGGTAAATGTTACTTGAATTAATTATCATTCTAATAAATATGTTCTGACTCTTAATTTGAAAAGCAGATTAAATATAGGCAGGATATGCCACTTGTTCTACATGGGATTAGTTGCACATTTGAAGGAGGACACAAAATTGGTATTGTTGGCCGAACTGGCAGTGGGAAGACTACTCTCATCAGTGCCTTGTTTCGTCTGGTGGAGCCCGCGGGTGGGAAGATCGTAGTGGATGGAATTGACATCTCAACAATCGGGCTTCATGATTTGAGGTCCCATTTTGGGATTATACCTCAGGATCCTACCCTTTTCAATGGAACTGTGAGGTACAATTTGGATCCGTTGTCTCAACATACTGACCAAGAAATATGGGAGGTAATTATTGGTTGCCATCATTGTATGTTTATATTGTAGAATGAACACGATTTTTATATTTTTTTCAATTAATATTGTCTAATACTACTTAGTCCACCTTACCAAAGATGTGGGTGTCTTGATGTTCTTGAGAAATGCTTCTTTTGACACTAGATGATGATCGACTTTTACTTTGAAATCTAAAGGTACTCAGTAAGTGCCAGCTCAAAGAGGTCATTGAAGAGAAAGACGAGGGCCTAGACTCTCTTGGTAAGTTTTAGGACGCGTTCAATGCAAATATCAGGAATTGAAATAACCAAAAAAACTTGTCATTTCAGTTGCTGAAGACGGAGCTAATTGGAGCGTGGGGCAGCAACAATTGTTTTGTTTGGGACGTGCTTTATTAAGGAGAAGCAAGATATTAGTACTTGATGAAGCGACTGCATCAATTGACAATGCTACTGATTACATCTTACAGAAAACTATTAGAACAGAATTTGCTGATTGTACTGTGATAACGGTGGCCCATAGAATATCAACAGTGGTGGATTGTACAATGGTTCTTGCTATCAGTGAAGGTGAGTTCTATTACTTCAACATTTATATTCATTAAAATGCCCCTTCCTGTATCACACCCGATGCGTACAGCTATGCTACCATGTTGAATCACCTCGTCTAAATACATTGTGACACATTTTATACAAAAACTTTAACGGAGCTTACGCAATTCTGGATATGAATACAGGGAAACTGGTGGAGTATGACCAACCCAAGAAGTTAATGGAGAGAGAAGATTCGTTGTTTGGGCAGCTTCTCAAGGAATACTGGGCTGACTATCATTCTTCTGAATCACATTGATGCAAACTACATCATCTTTTATGTCCTTTCTTGATTGATCCGAAATCGCTGCTCTGCTTAGGACGTTCACATTCTATAAGCCTAGCCAGTCCAAAAGAAAACCTCCACGTCGAAACAAGTTGGGGATCTGAGGGGAATCATGAAAGTAAAGGAACAAATGTCTGATACCCTGGTTTTCTAATAAATCTAGCATAAAATGTCAATGTAATTGTTACATGTATTGAGGCAGTAGTTATCCTGTAACAATGTATTTATCTGTAGTGTGTACTAGTTCCCAGTGTGAAATGAAATCTTTTGCCATTTTGGTGTCATCTGAATCCTGAGTTTTCCTGTACAATAGGGCTACTTCGGACAAAAAAAATGAAATAATTTGCTAAGAATACTCTATATTTATTTATTTTTCTTTCCGAACACCACCCATGCCCAGGTGGAGGGCTAGATGGACAATAATTAGAATAAAGTACGAGGGAGGGGACATAGTCCTCACCTCCACAAGTGTATCAGACTATTGCTTATTTCTCACAAGCAGCACGGATTCAGACAGGAAGCATTCGAGAAAACATTCTCTTTGGACCTGCATTGAATAACAAGAGATATCAAGACACAATAGAGAGGTGTTCACTAGTAAAGGATTTTTATTTGCTACAGCATGGTGATCCTACTGAAATCGTACAAAGAGGAGTTAATCTTAGTGGAGGTCAGAATCAGTGAATTCAGCTTGCTCATGCTCTGTATCAGAATGCTGATATATATATATATTTTGGATGATCCCTGTTACGTGAAAATCTCGCAAACGTATGAGTTCGTTGACAAGTAAGAATTGTGATGAGTGAGTTATCGTCCCACAGGGAATAAGGCTCAATTTAGCCCCCGTTCGAAACCCTTTTTTTCATTCTCATTCTCATTTTTTTCCTCTTTCTTCATTTCAACCACACATTCTATCAATAAAATAATACTACACATAAACCCAAAAATTCTCATTACTTTTCAACTACACATTCTTCCATCAATCACTATTCCAGAATTTATTTTTCCTTCAAAATGGGTGTCAAATAGGGGCTTAGTGTATTCGATATATCTAAATTCACAAAAGTAGTAAAAAAAATGGTTGATTTATATTTAACTACGCTCTATAACTACGAAAGCAATAAAAATGGTTTTAAATCAAATGAGGGTGAGTGTATTGGATTTCCGACTCTACTAATCAATTCTTAGTTTCAATTCTAAACCAACGATAATTAATTTAATTCATGCAGTTGTGACAATTGATAATTCCATTTCTATTTACTATTCTTTCCCAAAATATAATAAACCTATGATTGTCACGAGACGATACTATTCCTAGTCCGAATTCATATGACAAGCATACATTGACGTTTAGGATTATCATACATGATCGCATACGTCATAAATATTCTGCCGAATTCTGCTCAATTTTTCAACCCCTACTCCTCTCTCTTCTGTGCAAAGTTGCTGCCTTACATATATATAATATAAAAAATTCAGCAATCCCTTCTTTTTGTTTCCCAATCTGCCGACGTGTGTGTTTATATATATGAATTGATGCCTCAAATCTTGTCCTCCAATCTCACCAAATATATATTTCAGCAATAGGCAACCCTCTCTTTTGTGGCCCAATTAGAATTTCAAAGGTCCAATTAATTTTATATTTCTCCAAGTCATCCAATTTTTCAAATTAATGCAATGTAGTCCTTCAACTTCTATAGTGTAGACTTTGATCCCTTACTTTGGATTTTTCCATTTTTCCGACACATTTTGCTTCTTTTCTCCAACTCTTCATTCAACATTGAGTTTTACCTACAAGATGCAATATAACACAATTTAGGTTGTATTTTGCCAAAATAACAATAAAATTATATAGTTTCAAGCCCCCGAATAATGTAGAAAATACACTTATCAATCCCCTTAATGTTGTTGATGTGCATTGCCAAAAGCCTGTTTAATATAAGAAAATTCTTCATAACATCAAGCTTTACCTTAATTGCTTATTCCAAGTTACAAGTGTTGGGAAAATTATTTACCGTCATATTGATCGTTCATGTTGGATCATCAAGAATTTGTGAACTGAAGCGGAAGCATACCTGAATTAGACATGGTTATCGCAATGGATGAATCATCTGATTTTAGTCTTCCAGATCAACACGTAATTCTTTATTTCTCTCTGATGATGGGAGTTAGAACAGAATGAACAAATTCTTATGAGTACTCAGAATTTTGCTATCATTACCAAATGCATCTTCGAACAATCTGATCCATCAATCATATCAACATAGGATCAAAGCGGCTTTTGCTACTTATATCGTAACTAAACCCATCAATGGTCACGTATATTGACATAACTGAATGACATGGATCAAGCATTGATGTGTAGCATGGAAATTACATGTGATGTGATCTTAATATGCCAATTTCCAAGTGGTCCACCTTAATACCTTGTAAGATCATTTTCAAATGAGTTCAGAGATAATAAATCAAAAAAAATCTTAACCGAAAGTAACTTTAACCATAAACCATATCCAAAATGACAGTACATATGTTTAATATGAAAAGAAAAGAAGTACAAATTCTCACTAAAACTAGATAGCTTCAAGAGACATTAAACTTATATGAGCAGTGTGCTCACAAAAAACCTTGGGTATCAATCCCTTTGTAATCGGATCCGCAACCATGAAGTCTGTCCCGATATGCTCTATTGACACATGTCCACTTTGAATTTTTCTTTAACAGCCAGGAACTTGATCTCTTTATGTTTTGACTTCATCGAGCTCCTATTATTATTGGAATATACCACTCCTGATTTATTGTCACAAAATAACTTGAGTGGTCTTTCTGTACTGTCCACAATACGCAGCCCAGTGACAAAATTTCGCAGCCATATTCCATGGTTTGATGCCTCATAACACGCTATAAACTCCGCTGCCATGGTGGAAGTAACTATGAGTTTCTGCTTTGCACTTTTCCATGAAATAGCACCTCCAGGAAGCAGGTAGATATAGCCTGAAGTGAATCTCCTACTATCTTGGCATCTTGTGAAATTAGAATCAGAATAACCAATGATCTCCAACCGATTTGATTTCCTGTATGTGAGCATGTAGTCTTTTGTTCTCTGTAAATACCGCATGACCCATTTGGGTACTTTCCAATGATCCATTCCCGGGTTACTTAAATATCTCCCTAGCATCCCAACAGTGTACGCTATATCCATATGCCTACAAACCTAACCATACATCAGACTCCCTATAGCTGAAGAATAAGGAATCCTCTACATTTCTTTAATTTCCAAGTCATTTTTAGGGCATTGACTTAAACTAAACTTGTCTTCTTTAGCCACGAGGTGTCACCCGGTTTACAATCTTGTATGACATATTTTTCAAGTGCCTTTTTGATATAGCTCTTTTGTGATAATCCAAGAATACCCCGAGAACAATCTCGGTGTATTTGAATTCCTAATACAAAAGAGATGTCGCCAAGATCTTTCATCTCAAACTTCCTTGCTAGAAATCTCTTGGTTTCGTACAATAAGCCTATATCGTTGTTGGTAAGCAATATGTCATCAACATATAAAATCAGAAAAATATACTTAGTCCCACTGAACTTGTGATATATACAATCATAGACCAAATTCATCTCAAAATCATACTAGTTGATCATTGATGAAACTTGTAATACCATTGACGAGAAGCATGTTTGAGTCCATAAATGGACTTCTTTAATTTACAAACCATTTTCTTTGAATCATCCGAAACAAAACTTTCTGGTTGTATCATATAGGTTGTTTCATCAATGTCACCATTGAGAAATGTCGTTTTAACATCCATCTGATGTAACTCAAGATCGAAATGCGTTACAAATGCCATCATAATCCTGAAAGAGTCTTTCGAAGAAATCAGATAGAAAGTCTCCTTATAATCGATGTCTTCTTTCTGTGTAAAGTCCTTTCCAACAAGACGACCCCTATACTTCTCTACATCACCCTTCGAATCCCTCTTGATCTTAAATATTCATTTGTAACCAATGGGTTTCACACCTTCAGGTAATGGAATGAGGTCTCACACGTCAATGTCCTTCATTGACTTTATCTCTTCATTCATGGAATCGAGCCACTTTTGAGAGTTAGAACTTTCCATGGTTTGACTGAAGTTGATCGGATCATCTTCCGCCACTCAAATGTCAACTTCATGTTCATAGAGAAATACGATGTAATCATTTGAAACTGCACTTTTACTCTCTCTAGTGGATCTTCTTAATGGCATTAGTTCTTGAAGATGTAGAGTTTGTTCTTCTGGAACAAGTACAACGACATTGTCTTGATCCAGAGTTATTTCTTAAATAATGTCAGGGATAGAAACCCAATCCTAATCATTGTCAATGGCAATTAAAGGAAGTTCAACATATTGATCCTCAAAGACAAGGTCTGTAACCCTTTCTTCCCTCCCCCTCCGGCAAACTCAACATCCTCAAAGAACCGTGGATTTCCTGTCTCAAAAATTGTCTTATTTGTGGGATCATAAAACTTGTAACCCTTGGACCTTTCAAAATATCCAATAAAATAGCAACGGATAGTCTTTACGTCCAGTTTCTTATAATTTGGCCTATAAGGCCTTGCCTCATCTGGACATTCTCAAATGTGTACGTGCTTCAAATTAGGCAACTTGCCCATCTAAAGCTCATAATGAGTTTTATCGGTAGCCTTAGTTGGAACTCTGTTAAGTATATATGTTGCGGTTTTTAATGCTTCATCCCATAGTGATTCTGGCAAAGTAGAATGAGTAATCATTCTCCTCACCATGTCCCGGCATAGTGTACTGTAGGACGATACTGCATTCCTCTAAGAATTTAACAAATGGTCCTAGACGTTGTTTACCTAAACCATCATATCTGCTATAGTATCAGATCTAACACTTTTAATAATTTTGCCGAGTGGGGTTTCAACTGCAGTTTTATAGTTTTTTAACACATCCAACGGCTGTGATTTTTCATGAATGAGATATAGATAGCCATATCTAAAAAAGTTGTCTATGAACGTTATAACATATTGATGACCATTCCAAGAAACAGTAGGGAATGGTCCACAAAAATTCGTATATATAAGTTCTATGATGTTTGAAGTCCCGTTGGCTTGAAATCTTCTTTTATTGGTTTATTTTCCCTTTTACACACATATCATAATATGTAAACTCAAGGGGATTGAGAATTTCGTTAGATACAAATATCTCAATTCTCCTCTTGGAGATATGACCTAATCTCCTGTGCCACAATGAGGCAGAATTCTCGTCGGTTAATTTTCGCTTTACACCTCGAGTACTTACATACAAGAGTTCATTAAAAGAAATAATAGTATCAATTAAATAAAGATTATTCGTAACCTAATAAAGAACCGAAACCAACCAATTTTAAATCATGAAACAAACTAAATTTTCCATTTCCCGAATGAACAAGAATAACCAGATTGTCCAAAGCAGAAATAGAAATCATTTTTTGTTGAAAACATGGTACAATAAATGTCTCATTAAGATCCAAATAAAATCCAGTCTTTAATAATAATCTAAATTTTCCTATTAATTCTACTTCCACCATCTTGCCATCTCTAACATAGATATATCTTTCACCATCACTTAGTTTTCGACAACTCAAGCAACCTTGCATAGATACACTTATGTGAGTTATTGCACTAGAATCTATTCACCATGTATATCTAGGTACTGAAATTAAATTAACCTCAAAACAAACTAAATGAAGAAGAATACATTTCTTGGCACGCCATGCGTGATAGTTGGTACAGTTCTTCTTCTTATAACCTGTAGCTCCACAGAAGAAACATCCACCTTCGGTTTGTTCCGCATGCTGTTTCTTTTGTGATGTTGTACCCGCAGTTTCCTTATCAATTTTCCTTTTCTTGTTCCTTTTGTCCTTAGAGGTGGTGGCTAAATGAGCATTTTTTGTCTTGTCATGCTTCAATCTTTCCTCTTATTGGACACAGTGTGAGATGAACTCATTAAAGGACCATGAGTCCTTTTGACAGTTGTAGCTCACCTTGAATTGACTGAATTGTGCCGGAAGGGATATCATAACCTAGTGCACTAACAGGCATTCAGATAAATCCAACTTGAGTGCCTTTAGTTTTGAAACAATGTGAGACATTTTTATAATATACTCCCGTATGTTTCATTTTCCTTTGTACTTCATTGAAATAAGGTTCACCAAAAGTGTACTAATTTCAGCCTTTTCATTCTTGGCAAACCTTTTCTCAAGGTCCTTAAGGAAACCCTTAGCCGTAGTCACCTTATCGAATATAGTGCCCTCAAATACTTCTAGAATAGTAAGTTTTATGACCATCAAGCTTATGTGGTTTGATCGTTCCTACTTTTCCATCTTTCTCTTGTCATCAGAGGTATTGTTATCAGTAAGTGCAGTAGGTTGATCGACCGTTAAAGCAAGGTCCAGATCCATGACTCCGAAAACAATCATTAGCAGGGATATTAGCAGCAGAACCACTTTTCCACTTTTCCATTCTATCGCCATGCTTTTCCACTTTTCCACTTTTCCACGCGGTTTGATCGTTCCCGCTTTTCCATTCTCTCGTCATGCTTTAAAGTTGGTGCCATTAAGCATTGGAATTGAATTGATGC
Organism: Fraxinus americana; assembly: GCA_035079005.1. Lineage (NCBI taxonomy): Eukaryota > Viridiplantae > Streptophyta > Magnoliopsida > Lamiales > Oleaceae > Fraxinus > Fraxinus americana. The sequence goes on along the minus strand of JAVHZT010000091.1, from coordinate 38,170 downwards.
TGGCAGGGATATTAGCAGCAGAACTTGAAACTGAAGTACAGAACGATTAATTAGAAGAGCTCACAATCCTTAATATACAAATAATAATTTCAAATAATGGTATGGCCTATCACAAGATATCCAGCACAACATCAATATTTAATCTTTGGACAAAAATATTGACTTGTAAGTTGTACTCTTGTTGTAGTGATCAAACAATGACAATAAAGAAACATGTCAATCAATAAACATTTTTTTGGACCGATTTATTGATCACACGTTAAACCAAATAATGCCACATGTTTGTCACCACAGGTATATGTGCAATTCGGCCAAACATTGACTTTCTTTTGGGCCAATCAAATATTTGCATGAATAATACACATAAATACCTTTTTAATTAATTTCCACAAGAAAGGTTGCTTTGGCAACATGTTGCTTCAATTAATTTACTTTCGAATATTATATCTCTTAAAAGAGTCATTTGTACCAAAATTTGAAAAAGAAAATCACCAAATTTGCATATTTGATTTATTTTGAAACTTTATGGGCCTAATGGTTATTAATTCAAAACTTTAGGGATCAAAAAATTAATTATCAAGAACTTTAGAGGTAAAAAATTAATTATCTGAAACTTTAGGAGTCAAAAATTAATTATTCGAAACTTTAGGGATCCAAAAATTAATTATTCAAAACTTTAGGGCCAATTTCAACTAATTATGAACTTTTAGGGGCTTAATTACAAAATTCAGAACTTTAATGGCCCAAATTAATTAATTTTCATCCTTTAAGGACTAAATTATTAAATCCAGAACTTTAAAAACCCAATAGGATGAATTTTAACTTTAAGGGGCTGAATTACCAAATTTTTAAATTTAAGGAGCTGAAATATTAAAAATTAGATTTTAAATAATGCAACCCTAACCCTAATTCTTAAATTGCAACCAAGGATCTTAAATCTTCAAATTTACAACACAAGCCCCCGCCCTAAAAACTTCAAAAATGTGGAAACCCTAAAAATCTTTTTTTAAGGACCCAAGGGCGGCGCAACGCAGTCCCCAAACCTAGCAAAACGGCAAGCGCTGCCCACCTATAGCGGTGTTGTGCACACGTAGAACCGTACACGGTGCTGCAACGTAATCAGGACCCGATAGCGCACTTATAGAGCCGTGCGACAGCATTAAAAATTTTTTTCTTTCTTTTTTAAATTGAAATTCTGAGCCATATGCTGAAAAAATTTTCAAATACAAAAAACTAAATCCAAATCGCTAAATTATCACAAGAACGAAATTAAAAATTCGATTCTCAATTATTCAACATTAATTGCCTCTAATACCACTTGTTGAGAAAATTTTTTACCGTCATATTGATTGTTCATGTTGGATCATCAACCATTTGTGAACTAAAGCAAAATCGTACCTGAATTGGACATGGTTATCGTAATGGATGAATCATGCGGTTTTAGTCTTTCATATCAACATGTAGCTTTTTATTTCTTCTTTGATGATGGGAGTCAAAACAGAATGAACAATTCACGTGTGATCCAGGAACCATAACTGCATATATATATATATATATATATATATATATATATATATATATATATATATACACTAAAGGCCCATTGACCTAATTCGGTCCATCATGAAATTAGGAACGTGCATGGTCTCTACACATAAAAGCCCACACTTTAATTGGATACTTCAAAGCCCAAAATACCGAAACATTCGTAAATCACTTTAAACGAGTTTAACTAAAATTGATTGCCTTTAATTTTATGCATAATATTTCACATATAAGCCCACATATTTGATTAAAATCCTTACAATAATTTGTCTTTAATCTAGTCAGGAATACATTATGGGAGCCAACTCAAAGAAGACTGTCTTACTTGTGACACATCAAGTTGATTTCCTTTCAGAATCCATATCAGTAGTAGGTCACCCTACATTCCTAGTGCATTCACCAATCTATCTAAGTAAAAGATGAATTTTTATAGCCTCCAAACAAATGTTAATGAGATTACCAAGTGAGTACAAAAGAGGAACGTGAATGAAGCTCGTGAGAAAAGAGAGAGGGCTCGAAGGTTTGTGTCTTTCACTAGCTAGATGCCATATTGCAAAGAGTTTCGGCTACAAAACAACCAAAGGGAGCAAAAGCAAAGCCTGATTCTCTTCCGAAGAAATCAAAAGAAAAGGATAGACCAAAATACTAATTATAGTGTTGTACACGAGACTCCAACGACAGGAAACAAGAGAGACAAAGATCTCAAAGGTCAGTTACAAAATTAATTTGCTGAATAATATATATCAAAAAAGAACATAACAGGAAATTATCAACCAAACAATGAACTATTTAGAATTACAAAAGAAAGAAACTAGGATACCGAGGCCTATGTAATCATTATGTCCTTAAAACATATTCGTTTTCTCACCGTAAGTGCTTGACGTTTCTGTAAGCGTATATTTCTCAGGATACAATGGGAAAACCTATAGAAATTGAGTACTGAATTTCTACACTAACGAACTGACTATATATTTGAACTAACCACAAAGACTTTAGACGGGAAATTGGAAATGAAATATTGAGAGACATAAACTGTAAGCTATATATCAGGAAACTGGGAGAATTTTGTGTGTCAAAGAAGAGGAAATATTGATGTGAACCTACGTAGCAATGGTAGCTGCAAAACTCACACAAGATTGATTCAACCCAAGAAAGCCAAAAAATCAACGTTTAAGTTTGATTCAAAAATTTTGAATCAGGAAACCAACATAATCGCCGACAATATGTTGACCCATTGATTACAAGACTCAAGAATCTTACTCGATTTGTTTGAACACCACAAGAAATAATCTTGATAAGTTTAAAATTAATTCAATGAAGAACGAGAATAAAGCAATATGTCTTGCAATAATAACTCTCAAAATTGTGTATTTTACAATGAATAGAATGAGTCATATTTATAGGGAACCCATAAAACTTAGTTAGAAAAGGGAATTAAACTCTAAGAAATATATATTACAAAATAGAGTTTTAACTAAAATAAAAGGTTGAGGATGTGCTCATTAAGGTTGGGAAGCTGATATTCCCGGTGGACTTCCTTATTATAGACCTCGAAGACGATCACGATATGCCATTATCTTAGGTCAACCCTTTTTAGCAACAAATCGAACTTTGATTGACATAGAGAAGGGTGAGATGACCGTAAGGGTAGAGGACACACATGAGATCTTTAAATTACATAATCTACCCAAGCAACCATTAGTCTTGGATGAGGCCAAATATATTGTTGAAGAAATTCATCAAAGGTCGAATGAGACAAAAGGTAAACTTCTAGGGAGCCTTACTAGAGAGGATAATAGAGAGTTCAAGGTTTGGAGGGCAAAAAGAAGATGTAAAGTTGGAAATTACAAGGACTGTATGGCTGGAAGACTCCAGCGTGAACCCCCATGATTAGTCCCTCCATACAGTCCAGCTGTTGCCATACAAAAATGGGGCCCAATTAAATGGTCCAAAGGATGGAGCCCAGTTAGGAAAGTTGAGGTATGGGTCCAAATGAGACCATTGTGAAACATAGTGGAGGCCCATAAATAGAGGACTATCATCGCCCAAGCTTACAGGACGCCCAGAAGCTGAGCGAATGGAGCATCTCATTATTGCTCAGAGCGACATGCCCTATTCTCGCCCAAGCCTTCAAGATGCCCAAGATCTGTATTACATTTACTTAAAGCAGCGATTATTGAAGTAATTATTAAGCAAGCTTAGCACATTCAACGATCCAAGAATTTCGGTTGCAAAAAGTTAAGAGATGGGGTAATGGCAGCAGTTAAAAAAGGTGAACCATCCACGATGGAGGAAGTGAGTAGTTATAGAGCGACAAAAAGCAGTTTCCAAAGCGGTTTTACAAAGAAAATTGGTAAATAAGTATAAAAGAAGGAAGACAACATAGAAGAAAGACCCGGAATCAATCATTCTCAAACAGAGAATATGTAATTTTAATTCTTTTAATTCTTATTGTCAACTTTCAAATTACTTTGTGTGCTTGTGCCTCTTGGAGGCATTCTGCTTCATTTTTCATTATAATCTTCGTAAATAAAGTACCCCTCGTTGGGACTTTTTCTCAAGAGGTTTGTTCCTTACACAATCGTTTGAATCATCCTTTAATTGTTAGCGAGACTCAATAAACTCGCACGAAACAATTTGACATGCCCGATGGGACATCAGTGTTTGATGATTCGGAAAAAACTGAAGCAATATGCCTCATAAGGATTCTGGTAAAAAACCAGCAAGTCAAGGAGTAGTCCAGACTGTGATCAAACGATATGAGGAGCAACAAAGTACTTTATGAACAGAGGGACAGAGTCAAAGTCGTTACAAGCTAATGACATAATTGAGTCCCCGAACCATGCGTAAATTACTTCGGAAACTCGCACAAGATGTCGTTGAACAGGTAAATCTACGAAACATTCATAATATGAAAAAATTTACTCAAAATGGGAATTCACATTATGACAACATGGCCAAACAACTAAACACGTTAAATGAGATCATGAATAAGTTAGTGAGCCAAATATGTCAACCAGTTGTACCAATAGGGAATCGCTTTCAAGCCAGGACGATTGTGGGACATAATTCCCCAGGCTTGAACCCAAGTCAAGGAATAGAACCACCTTTCGGTCCGTCTACTTCAAACCAGGGGGTGGTGTAGTGCCGAATTTGAATAATGGTAATGAAATATCTAACATGGGGAATAACCTAAATGCAGGAGACAATGTCCAAACCACTGGACAGAACACCCCGCATGTTAATGATGGAGTAAACACTCAGGCTAACGGTAATAATGGCCTAAACAATGGCGCATTTGTCACAAACCAAGGACCAAACATTAGACCTCAAATAATTCCACCAATGAATCAACCTATAGGAGTTTTATATGATCCCAATGTTATGTTGAGGAATCAAATCATGGAGATAGTACATGATCAAATGGCTTGTGGGAGACATCCTTTTATTAGGCCAACTTACACAAAGCCATATCCGAATTGGGTAGATCAAGCTTATTCATGGCTTAGAAGGTACAAAGTACCAGAATTTTCAATATTTACTGGTCTGGGAGAGGTTTCTACCCTAGAACTTAAAGGGTGATTCACACTACAAAGTGGTGAAGTGATCGATTACCATAAAATGAGACTATTCCCTAGTTAGTAACAGAAGTAACATTCTCGTGGTTCATTAACTTGCCAGCAAATTCAGTTCAAACATGGCAACAACTAGAACAATTATTCCACGCTCAATTTTACAAAACTGAATCTGAAGTTTACTTTGGCCGATTTGGCGAATTTATGTTAAATGCCACATGAATGGGCAGAAAGCTTCCTTTAGAAATTTAAAATAGTCAGGAGCTATTGTTTTATCACTCTGCCTGAAAAGGAATTCGTCAAAATTGTTCAAAGTTGCTTGAGTTTCGATTTAAAAAAGAAATTCCAAGACAGGGCCTTTTTCCAACTAAGTACTAATTTAATTAGATATAAGCAATTGATAAGAGAAGAACAGATAGAAAACTCTTGTAAATGGACTTATTATAGAAACCCAAACTTCGACGTTCATGCTATTAATAACTAATATGACAATCAAACAGAAGTATTTCTGGCCGAATTGGTTAAGGGAGCTGCATATGCTTGTCCCATAATGGCCAAATCCAGACGTCGGGCAAGAATGAGTCGCTAAAAGACGATAACAAAAAGGCTAGAGTGTTCTCATTTGATATGACCAAAGTTGACCTTATATTCAATAAATTATATAAGGATAAGTAGATAAAACTGAATGACAAGCATAAATTGCCAGACCCCGAACAAATTAAGGGTAAAAAATGTTGTGAATAGCACAAGGCATGGCCACATATGACTAATCATTGTTTGGTCTTTCGTCATGTGTTACAGGATGCTATTGAGTCAAGGCTAATCACGTTCAAAAATAAGAAGAAAATGGCAGTGGATGAAAGTCCTTTCCCACAGCCACTTGGGGTAAACATGGTGACAACTGATTTCAAAAACAAGTTATCAAGATTCAAATTGGTTGTAGACGACGGAGAAGAAGATTCTGGACATCCTAGTGTTTTTGAATGTATCGAAGGGAAGAAGCCTAGAGAGAACAGAGATGTCCTGTGTGCGAGATGCAAAGGAGAAGTGGATGCAAATATAGAGAGACCAGGAGTATGGCGACATCGCCATGATTTTGTCCCAAATATCCAGTCTGGTAAAGGTTGAAGTACATTATTCTATAGAGGACCGCCTTTTGAGAGGCAGTTTGGGCTAATAGACAATGGGAGGACATTCAGGCCACAACATCACCAACTAAATGTATGGTAAACATTCCAGTATAATGCAGGAAGGGTGATACATTTCAATGAGATGACCAGAACTCAACAAAGGCATTTTCCATGAAATTATGGACGAATGATGAGGCAATAACAAGGATTGCAACATCCTAAGACGCCTAAACTGCAGGAAGTAGCCAACCAAAATGTTCTCGAAGATAGTAAAGAGATTGGTATGAGCGAATCAATGGAAGAGTTACCAGAAAGTTCTTCCGGGAGATCAAAGTTTGAGCAAGGGAAGAAAGATTGGGAAGTTCCAGAGCAATCCCTCACGCATTACGTTACCTCCTGTCATGGCTAATAATTATTTATCAGCCAATGAATTCAAAAATAAAGAAAGTGAAGAGAAGAAATGGAAGGATAACGAGAAGGAAACATGTGTGCTAGAATGTGAAGAAGGCCAAACATCTCGAGGGATATATGATGAAGAAGAGGATGATGGTATGACGAAAATCGAAGAAGAAATTGATTTGGAAGTAGAGAAAAGAAAGATGGGAGTATTGTGCAATACTTTGTTGAAACAACTACATCGAGAAGGTGTTCACAATGTAGATTTGTGTTGTACGGGACATCCAAAAGAAAGAAGAGAGTGTCTCACTCTAAGAAGTATGGGTCACCTCCAAGAATATTGCCCCCCCCCCCCTACAGAATGGGTAACCGAAGAAAAAGCATTAGAGGAAAGTAAAAAAGGAAATCCAAGAAGCAGAAACTCAGTTTGAAATATTGCATGTTAATTTATCACAAAGAGATGATTCAACAGAAGACAAACAGCAAGTGGAAATAGATGTTGATGAAAAGGTCATCTTTAAGAGACCGACCATGAAACTAACTAAACATTTAAGACCATTGTATGTGAAGGCTTTAGTAAATGGTATATCGGTGGCGAAAGTACTCGTTGATAGTGGAGTAGCCATAAATACCATCTCATCTAGGATGATGAGGAAATTTGCAAAGACAGAAAGCGATATGATCCCAACAGAAGTTATTCTCACAAGTTTTAACGGATGAACAACTTCAGTTAAAGGGGTAATACCACTAGACATAACTGTGGGAACAATTACTAGAACCACATTCTTCTTTGTGATAGATGATCCTACTAGTTACAATGTGCTACTAGGAAGGGACTGGATCCACGGAAGCCGTTGTATACCTTTATCGCTCCACCAATGCCTGATTTTCTGGAATGACAAGGGCGAAGCAGGGGTGGTGCAGGCAGACCATAGACCATTTGTCGCAGAAGCAAACTCAGTAGAAAGGTTCATGTACGAAGGAAATTATGGACCTATCAGGGTAGAAGAGATCCAAATTGTTGTATAGAGCGAATAGCCATTTTCAGTAGATGCACTTACTGAAATGTTCAATCAAATGAGGCTAAACATAGTGGCCCTGGAAGAGCCAGTGATTGGAAAAAAGAATATCAAGGAAATCTAATGAATTATCAGCAACAAGAACATATAGCCGACATTTAGGCCTTCAAAGCCAAATTAATGGTTTTCGATAAGGACTATCAAGAGAGAACGAAAGAAGAAGCAGCATTAAAGGCATTGGGAGACAAATTAGCAGTGTTCGAGTTGGAGCAGAATATTGACCGAGAAGTCAACAAAATGGATTGTTTAGAAGAGGAAGTGCTTACAAGGAACCTGGATGATGAGGTAATGAGGATCACAAAGCCTGGGCATGTGCAAGCACAAGACCCTTTGATTAAGGCAAATATTGGTGACGAAGGGAAAGATTGCCCAATATTTGTCAGCCACATGTTTAGTCAAGAGGTTAGTAGTAAATTAATCACTTTATTAAAAGAGTATAAAAGTTGTTTTGCTTAGGAATATGAACATATGCCTGTGTTTTAGATAAGAATTTGGTAGAACATAGATTACCAAGTAAGCCAAATTTTAAACCTCATAAACAACCTCCTAAGCATTTTGCCCCTAATGTACTTCCTGAAGTAAAGAAAGAGATAGAGCGATTGTTAAAAGCAAGTTTTATTAGGACAACCAGATATATTGAATGGTTATCTAATATCGTGCCAGTGTAAAAAAGAATGGTAAATTAAGGGTGTGCATAGATTTTATAAATTTAAATTTAGCAACACCTAAAGATGAATATTTAATACCTACGATAGATTCTTTAGTAGATTCAACTACCTACGGTAGATATTCAGGATACAACCAAATCTACATAACTGAAGAAGATGTACACAAAACTGCCTTAGATGTCCAGGGGCTTTGGGATGCTTTGAATTGGTAATTATGTGGGTGTTTGGCCCCCATTTTTTTATGAAGAATTAGTTTTTGAATAGTGATTGATGGGAGAATGTGTGGTGGAAAAGTGATAAAAAAAATTTAGATTTGTGGGTAATGTTATTTTATTTGAAGAATGTGTGGTTGAAAATGAGTACTGTAGAAAAATGAATGGGAAAAAGGAGAAAGAATGGGGCACAAACATGATCTATGTCTTTCGGCTTGAAAAGTGCAGAGCAACTTATCAAAGGGCAATGAACTTGTTTTTCCACGACATGATAGGCAAGTTTGTTGAAATATATGTAGATGATATAGTGGCCAAATCTATTAAAGAGAAAGACCATTTCGAACAGCTAAAACGCTCATTTGATGAGGCAATACAAACTAAAATTGAATCCGTTGAAATGTGCATTTCGCGTTAATGCAGGGAATCTCCTTAGTTTTCTAGTGCATAAAAGAGGAATTGAACTCGATAAAAATAAAATGAAAGCCATTTTAGAGGTCAAACCACCCGATAACAAGAAAGAATTGTAAAGATTTCTAGGCCAAGTAAACTTTTTAAGACGTTTTATCTCTAGTTGTGTAGGGCAAACGAAAGCTTTTTCGCTTCTTTTAAAGTTGTAAAATCAGGACAAATTCGTCTAAAAGGAAGAGCGTCAAAAGGGTTTTGATAGCCTGAAAACATATTTGTCAAGTCCGCCAAATCTAGTATCACCTGTCCAAGAACGGCCAATGAATGTGTACGTGTTGGCTGAACAAGAATCGATAGCTGAAATGGTCGCGCAAGAAGACCAATTTGGTGAAGAAATGGCGATCTACTATTTGAATAAACGGTTAACAGCATGTGAATGTAATTACTCTACTATTGAAAAATTATGTCTTGCTTTATATTTCACATGTACAAAACTAAAGGCTTATTTATGGCCTGTAATCGTTTATTTAGTTTCTGAAGTAAGAGCCTATTTGGTGCACATTAAAATGAGATAATGTATTTTTTTGAAGTGATGTGATGGGAAATATATGGTTGAAAATGACGGAAAAGTTATTGATGTGATGGAAAATATTATTTTATTGAAAAATGTGTGGTTGAAAGATTCTTGAGAAAACATGACAAAGAGAGTAGTAGGAAAATGAAGTTACGCTCATTGAATTATGTATTGATAAATGACGAGCTATTCAAGAAACGCTCAGATGGTATGCTAATAAAATGTGTGAGTTTGCAAGAGACTAAAACGATCATGGCTAAAGTGCGTGAAGGGATATGTGGAGCCCATCAAGCTGGCCAAATGATGAGGGGGTTGATTATTAGGAGTGGATACTTTTGGCCCAAAATGGGAGAGTTATGCATTCAGTATGCAAAGAGTTGTTTAGCATGCCAAAAGCATGGTCCAATACAAAGAGCGCAAGAGAGAAAAATGGCGCCCATTATTAAACATTGACCGTTTAAAGGTTGGGCGATAGATTTGATAGAGAAGATCTATCCCCCATCGTCCAAACAACATACGTTTATAATAGTTGCCACGGACTTCTTCACTAAATGGATAGAAGCAATACCTTTAAAAGATATCTCTTTAAAAAGTGTCATAGATTTTATTAGTGACAACATTATTTATAGATTTGGGATTCCACAAACTTTGATGGTGGATCACGGAAGTTCCCTGAATGGAGATCAAGTGAAGGAATTCTTGAGCGAGTTTGGAGTTAAGTTAGTAAACTCTATACCTTATTACGCTCAATCTAATGGACAGACAGGATCTTCTAATAAGATTCTAAAAAATATCATAAGAAAAATGATAAATGAAAATACCAGAATTGGCACGAAGGTTTAAATAAAGCCTTGTGGGCTTATAGGACGTCACCACGTTCAAGTACCAAAGTAACTCTTTTTCAACTTACTTATAGACAAGAGGCTGTGTTACCCAGAATTTATTGGATTTGGACGAGTTAAAGTTGGATGTTCTGGACAGATTGCAGGTTCAAAAATGAAGAATGGTTAAATTCTATAACAAAAAAGTTGTAGTCAAATCTTTTAGTTTGGGCGAATTGGTTTGGAAAACAACACTCTCTTTGGATAATAAAGATCCAAAGTATGGTAAGTAGTCACCTAATTGGGAAGGACCATATAAAGTGAAAAATGTATTGCCTAATGGAGCCTACCATTTAGAAGATCTAGATGGTACGAAACATATAAAGTTTATTAATGGTAAATATTTGAAAAAATATGTTCCTTCTTTATGGGAAAGTGAACAAATAAAGGCATAAATAAATAGTATTGTTGGGCGATTATGACGAAATAAAACAAGAACGAAATGCGTTCAAATATACTCTTTTATTATCAAATATTTGTTGCAAACCATGAGATACAAAATATGAATACTAAAAGTTTTGATTCGTGTGAAGATTCCACAAGGGAAAGGTACAAGAGTTTTGCATAAAGTTAATAATTAAATGCTTGGGGTGTTGACGATTGAAGTAAACGTCGATTATACTATTTCTGAATCCATACAAAAATCATTACTCAAGTGAATAAAAAGTCATTTCATTAATCACATTGGTTGCCATCATAGTTGAATTAACAGTGGCTGCCAGCACAGAATTGCAAGAAAAATAAAGGTATTAATGTCTTAATTACAGTTTGCCTCAAACAGAACACATATGTTCCCTAAGTTTCCCCCATTCATCGCTTTGTTCAGAAGAAGCAGTGGATGACTCAGTCGCAAACTCCTCGTCAACTTTCAGCTTTGTATAATGCTCGACCAGAGACTTGGCTCGCTTAACTCCTTGGGAAGCATTACATCTCTTGGCAATTAATCTAGCCCGACAGTCGTCTATCTTTGCTTGGAATTCCTTCATCTCTGCAGCCAGGCTCATCATCAAAGAGTCTTCAACCATGACTTCAGAGGAGATTTCATTTAGATCAGCCCTGGCCTTCTCAATCTCTTGAAGCAAAGACTCATTTTTGGTTATGACATGGAGATAGTGAGTACTCTTGGCCTTCAACTCGACATTCCTATTTAGCAAAGAGCTTATCTCGAAGTGGATAATCTTCAATGTCAGCTTAAAGTCAGATGAAATGTTAAGCGAAGGAAGCTAGATGAAATGTTAAGCAAAGAGCTTGAGCCATTTTTGCACTCAAAAGCTCGAATTTATCTCTTTGTTTAGCAGCACTGGCTTTGCCGATATCCATATCCATGAAAGAAACATACTCAAGCACTGATTGATTGAAAACCTTCATATTCTCTTCCGAGATTACAGCAGAAGGACGACTGGCTGAAGAAGGGCGTGATGTCTTTACTTGATCCCAAAAAGTGAACAAGTCTTGGAGCGTAAAGTGGCGCTAGTGACCTGTAAAGAAAAGTGCAAGCATTTAGCATCTCCATTGCAGTAAATGAACTGGGGATGAAAGATAAAATAAAGGCTAACTCATCAGGTATGGGCCCAAAGGATGGAGCCCAGTTAGGAAAGTTGAGGTATGGGCCCAAATAAGACCATTGTGAAACATAGTGGAGGCCCAAAAATAGAGGACTATCATCATCCAAGCTTACAGGACGCCCAGAAGCTGATCGAATGGAGCATCTCATTGTCGCTCAGAGCGACAGGCCCTATTGTTTCCTAAGCCTTCGAGATGCCCAAGATCTAAGCGAACATGGTGTATTGCATTTATTTAAAGCGACGGTTATCGAAGTAGTTATTAAGCAAGCTTATCACATTCTACGATCCAACAATTTCGATTGCAAGAAGTTAAGAGATGGGGCAATGAAATCTGTTAAAAAGGTAAACCATCTACGATAGAGAAAGTGGGTAGTTATAGAGTGACGACAAGCAGTTTCCAAAGCAGTTTTACAAATAAAATTGGCAAAGGAGTATAAAAGAAGGAAGACAACATAGAAGAAAGACCCCGAATCACTCACTGTCAAATAGAGAATATGTAATTTTACTTCTTTTAATTCTTATCGTCAACTTTCAAATTACGTTGTGTGCTTGTACCCCTTGGAGGCTTTCTGCTTCATTTTTCATTGTAATCTTCATAAATAAAGCACCCCTCGTTGGGATTTTATCTAAAGAGGTTTGTTTCTTACACAATCGTCTGAATCATCCTTTAATCGTTAGCGAGGCTCGATAAACCCGCGCTAAACACTAGCTAAAGACTATAAATTAACCATTTATTGGAAGGCAACCTAATTTTCTAACCCTTTTATTTATTCTTCCTTTTTTACCGCATTGCATATAGATTTATTTAGATTATTAGTTTGCATTAGACTTAGGCATGTTTCAATTTATAGGGTATCACCATCCTATCGTGTTTCTCCTTAGGTCATTGAATTTATCGTTGGTTATTTTGATTATTTGGGCTAAGTAACACATGTTTTAGATTATTTGATCTTTAATGTTTGATTTGACCGCTATGTACAAGAACATGACGTCGTGAAATACTCAACCAAACATAGACCAAGATGAAAACATGTTGAAGAAGATTGTTTAGCCGTCACACATAGTGCCTCACACCTTCAACAGAAAAATTCAGGAAGTGCCTTCTTCATTTTCTTCTTCGTCCCCTTATATTCTTATTTATGTTTAGGACATTGAGGATAATGTCTGTTTTAAGTTTGGGGTGGAAAAACACTTTGAATGTTTACCTTTCATATGTTTTTGAATGTTTGTGTGTTTATATTTACTTTAGTATATATAAAATATATAAAAAAAAATTATTTTGTTGTTTTAGGCTGTGTGCTTGTGTGACTTAGATAGCCTTGCTGGTAATGATGATCAAATTTGAGATTTGGTGTTTGTTTATGAACTGTGGATAGGATGCATGGTAGACTGATTGAGACTTAATATTACAAAACTTGATATTAGACGTGCACTAGAATTAAGTTAGATAGCGTGATTGTATGAGTTGATTTATATAATTGATAGGTTGATATAGTTGGACATGGATGCTTCACCCAAACTATACTAAATTACTTATACTTGACCAAATTTAGCATAGTTTGGGGGTGATTTTGCTGCTATAGGAAGATACAAATGTGATAAAGGATTCCACGTGTGAAAAATTTTGTGTGGATTGTCTTAAATTAACGGGATAAAATTTGGCTAAAATCTTAAGTTGGATGTCGATTTTGCTTGAATAAATGTTTGATAAGGGGCATTACACTGATTAAAGCATAATTTTTTTTTTTTTAATGTGAAAATTCGCTTCGAAGCCTTTTTGACTTGGGTTATTAAGCCTGTAAGGGTGTTTAAAACATGGTGCCTTAAAATTATAGGATTGGGGAGTCATCGACCTAAAACTTGTTATATGGATCATTTAGAAAGTTTAAGGGAGAGAATGAAAAAAAGAAAAATACTTTTGTAAATCAGAAAAAGTAAGTACATGAAAAAAAAAAGTATTAAATGCCTTGGTTAAGCCCCAAACATATATTTGAGAAGACTTGACTTTTGATGAGGGATTATTAACTTAGTCTAGTCCTAGAGGTCGAAGCAATCAAAGAATTGGAGAATCCTTGTTTATTGATGTATTGACTTACAATTAGTAAAGTTCACCTAAACTAGAGAGTGTGATGATAGTAATGAAAAAATTAACCTTAGGTTATACACTGGAAAAGGAGAGAAAAAAGAAAATGTTTGGGATGTGTGAATCATGCCACATGTGAAAAGATATATTTGACCACGGCTGGTCAAGAATTAAAGCAACTTATAAATTCATAATTGTCTATTTAATTCTTCACACACACGTGTCAGTTTTACATTGGAAGAATGGATATTGGTTTGGAATTGTGACTTTGAAATAGTTTGTAGATTTAGTACTGTAATTTCAAATACTAAGATAAAAAGTTAGATTGTCTAATCAAATATTTTTGCATGCTTGTGTGTTTGTTGTTATTTCGGTTATAATTTTGTTTGAGAACAAACAAATGTTAAAGTTCAGGGGGGTATTTGATAAGTATATTTTATACACTTATTCAAGGTCTAAAATAGAGATATTTGATAGTTTTTCTGTCAAAATATATCCTAAATTATTGTATTTTATGTTATATAAGTAAAACTCAAAGGTTGAAAGAAAGAAGCAAAAAATGGTGAACATGGAAAAATCCAAATTTTGAGGACCAAATTGTAATTATTCAATAGTTGATTCGGACACAAAAGATACTTAGAATATTTTTAGGAGACAATTAGATGGAATTAGAACTTAAAAAGGAATGAAATATAATCAAAATATAACTAAAATCAATTTCCAATTGCCAAGTTATATTTCAAATTTTTAGTCGAATATTGAGAGCCATTTTTGGCACAATAAATGTCTGAATTGGAAAACATTATCTATAGAAAGGTTGTAACCATTTGAGCTAGCTTTCTAACTCACTTCGAATTGCCTCAATCGGATATCACGATAGATAGTTATAGCCAAAATCCTGACTGTTGTGCAAAGACAAAAAATCCGCACACGAATGGAACTTTCCTTATTCGATTGAAACTCTTTTCAAAACCAATATGGACGTGATTTTCAACCAATTTTATACTCCTACAAATACCTAATAGAAAAATACATATTGGGGGACCTCTTATATACATATTATACTCCAATATTTATCAATTATTATCATCAAATGAGGAAAATTCATAAGTTTTGTGAGAGAATTAAAGGGGATTTGCAAGAATTCAATCAAGTGAAGATTCAAACTTTATTTTTGGGAAAAGAAGAAAAGGCACAAGTGGAGATTCATTAAGAAACCATTTAAGAGATTCAAGATTTTAAGATTTATCTTCACCTTCTCAATTTATCAAAAATTCGGGTAATATCTTTTCACTTTTATATGATTTCTTATAATTTCGATATGTTAGGCTAATTTTATACATTGTTAGGATGAGATGAACCATTGTTAAGATATTTTTAGTTGTTAATTAATTATTTTAACTTTAATTTGATTTGATTTGTGCATGTTTATTATCGTTTTATCGTTCTTTTTAATTGCTTGATCACCAATTGAATTGTTAGTAGATTTTATTATTATCGAGAGAGACAATAGGGTTAAACATATTATAATAAATATTGTAAGGTTCAATAGCGGATAGAGATATACATCTATACTTTATATGGTTTCAATAGGCGTTCTAGTACTTGTAAATGCATTTTTCTTGTTTTCATCTTTCATCAAGAAATAGAAGGGTCACATGAGGGAAATAGATTTGATCATTATGGAGAGAAGCTTTCAATTAAATAAGGAACATTAATCAACATGAATGATTTCAAATTGTCACTTTAATTGTTACACTATTCGACATCTTAGCAATACTTCTCACATATTTGAAAAACACATTTACTTACTTTCATTAGTTTAATTGATAATTAAAGTATTAGTATAGAAAAAATCACAAAGTTTATTTGTTGTTCGATTAAAGTTGTAATTAATTTGAACTCGGTCAAACACATAGTCCTCGTGGGTTCGACATTCTATTCATCATTATATTACTTGACCACGATCCCGTACACTTGAGAGTTTTCAAAGGACCAATTCCAAAGCATTCCAACTTGTTTCCGCTCCTATGCACAACATAGAACTTGGTCTTTGGCTTGATAACTTTACCCTCTTGGACCTCATAGCTTGAACGAGTGATTTCATGGCTTCATTGACTCTATTTGATCTCGAATTTGCCCTTTGCCTCTTCTCAACATACATCAAACCCTCGATTTGTTTGTTGCCTTTCTTGGATCACATCATTCCCTCCCTCTTCAAAAGGATTGGACCTCGAATCTGTACCTACATTAAGAGAGAAAGATCAGAGACATTAAAAATACAAATGATCATAAACTTACTTTGAAGATCCAAATTGTAGCCATTGGTTTTAGTCTTTTCAATGACGTGGAATGGTCCATTTCCTCAAGGATGTAATATTGATATCCTTTGCATTCAAACAAGCCATTTTTGCCTAAGCACCCAAACCCAATCACCTGGTTTGATTACTTTGCACCTCTTCATTTTGCTACATTGAGATGCATATAATTCACTCCCTTATTTTCCATCTAAGCTACCACTTACAATAATAGTTAAAGGAATTAAGCCAAAAGAGTTAATGGATTTAAACCATAAACCATATCAAAACGTGTAAGAGAATTAATCAAAGATACTAAATTGGTCCCCAACATATTCCATAAAGTCTAACTAAAATAGTTAAGGACTTCAAGATTAAAATATAAATTCTCATACCTCAAATCACCAACAATATGCCTCAAATCGCCAACAATGTACCCCAAATGTCTGTCATGCTCAATTAATTTATTGCAACATACTAGAATATCATTAACTAGTAATTGTTTGCCTATGAATGCATATGACAAATAACTTATTACTCTCATAGAAATATTAGATGCATTAATATGTGTAAAAATGAAATATTACTACATGCTACACCATCATCTAATCTATGTATGGGCTATTGATTATTTACCATGCCATAGTGGAATGCTTCTCCTTCAAGCTCATTAAATTCTCCATTTGCATCGAATCAATTGGATAATCAATGGGTGGTATCCCACTAAATAAGTTTTCATAGAACGAGTCTTTCAATTCCTGCAATAAAGAAATATCCAAACTGGGAAGGGGTTTGTTAGTTCTCACTAAAGCCCTATCAATCTCACGTTTTTTTTGCATAGAAACTCACTTTAGATTTTTATCTCCTCTCAATATACTTTATTTCATTTATCTCTTGTGGCTTTGCTCTTTTTTCTCACAATTAGCCACTATTTTCTCTCATACTCTCCCTTTACCTTTCTTTGTTTTTCTTTTCTTCCTCACCTCTCAATCTCAATTAATCCTCATAGACCGGTGTTAATGGTATAAGAGTAATAGCTCTTCCATCTTTTATAAAGTTATACATATTCTTGAATCTATCATTTTTTAACCTTCCTATCATACTGCTTAGGTCTTCCCAACAATATGTGTCCAGTATGCATAGGAACTACATCACATATCACTATACCTCCCAATTGAGAAATTCACCAAAACTTTCATATTCACATTAACCTCTCCACAATCACCTAATCAGTGAAATTTATAAGGCTTAGAATGTTTTACTGTAGGCAATACTAATTTCTCAACAAGTGTAGTACTAGCAATATTAGTACAACTACCCCTATTAATAATCAAACTACATACCTTATTTTTGACATGGTATCTAGTATGAAAGATGTTCTCCTATTGCTACTCCACATCATCCAATTTAATTTTGATATTGAGAGCCCGCATCACCACAACTCACCTTCTAGTGTGTACTCTATTCCATCTCCTTCATTAACATCCACTAACAGGGCATATCATCACCATCACTATCACTATCACTCACCACTTCTCCATTGTCACGCAAGATCATTACCTTTTTGTTTGGACATTGAGAAGCAATGTGACCCGATCCCATACACCTAAAGTGTTTGATATCCCATGTCTTAGAAGGTTGGGAATCTGTTTTGTGTGCAATTTTGCTAACTACTTCCTTATTTTTCCTTGGTGGTTCAGTCTTACTACTCGAAATAGCCCAATCACCTCTATTATCATCCCACTCCGGTTTCCAAGAAGAGTTAGAACCCAAAGAACCCGATGTACATTTGGATGTCCCATTCCTCTTCAATTGTCTTCCCACCTTCATAGTTACATGTAGCATGTCTTCCAACTTTACATAATGTTGCATCTCTACCACATTAGCTATCTTCATATTCAAACCATTCAAAAATTGGGCCATGGTGACCTCCATGTCCTCTTAAACATTATCTCTAATCATAGCAATCTACATCTCCTTGTGATGATCCTCCACACTCATAAAACCTTGGTAGAGGCTTTGCAGTTTTTTTATGAAGCTCCATATAATATTGATTAGGCACAAATCTCTTCCTCATGATAGCCTTCAATTCGTCTCATGTATTAATAGGCATATGGTTCCTCCTCCTGGATGTTACTACTTAATCTCACCAAATGATAGCATAATCGGTAAATTCAAGCACCGCAATCTTTATCTTCTTTTCCTCCGAGTAGTTGTGGCAAACAAATATAATTCTACTTTCTTTTCCCGCTCCAAGTATGCCTCTGGATAACTCATTCCTTTGAGTGATTGATATTGTCCATACTTCTATCAATACCATCTCCAACAAGATTTCTATCCCTATTTTCATGCCTAACTCCTCTATCCCTCATCCTTCCTAACTTGACATCCACCAATGCATCATTAATGTCACTATTTGCTTCTCATTCACCTGCAAAATCCTCTCGATAATCCTTCCTTCCTTGCCTCGTTGCATTAGGAATATCTCTAGGTTGGTCCCTACATAAGTTAGCAAGCAATGTGTCTTGCCAATCCAATATGTCTCTCACATCCTCAAACAACCCTTCAAACCGTCTTCTCACCTCATTTGACATGTTGACTTGATTATTATTCCTGCTTGAAGAAGAATCATCTCTATCTGATATCATAATTCTAATTTAATATTTGTCTCACGTGTATGCGCTCGTGTATCATTCAAATTGACTTTTTACCTCTATTAGTCTCACCACTCTTGCATTTTTTCACTCAATGCTTTCTTGCAAGTGCTTCAAAGAACTAATTCGATCTCAATCAAAATTATTCCTTGTAGAGTTTCAAACAAATATTTGAGTAAGAAAAGTTGACTCTAGAATGACTCAAAAAGTAGGAATTGACGCTTTGAATGGACAATAAGAAAATATTCAAGAAGGGATTTCTTGAATTTGAATAGGACACTTTTGAATCGGGAATAATTTTTTTTACCCAAAGAAAGTGAAATTATATGCTACTGGAAACTTTTTTTTCTTTCGAATTTTTGTTTTTTTCTCGAAAATTCAACTAAATACCAACAAAAAAAAAAACTGATTTTGAATGCTAAATTATCACACAAACTAGTTTTGGAATTTTTTTTGGAGTGGAGACTCAAAAATGAAGAATGTGAAGAATGAAGAACAAAAGATTCAAACAAAAGGAAAAAAATAAATATAATATAACCTTGACTTTTCAAGTCTTGCTCTAATACCAACTGATGCGAACCCACATAGCAATGGTAGCTACGAAACCCACACAAGATTGATTCAATACAAGAAAGCCAAGAAATCAATGTTTAAGCTTGATTCAAAAATATTGAATCAGGAAACCAACATAATCGCCAACAATATGTTGGCCCCGTGATTAAAAGACTCGAGAATCTCACTCGATTTGTTTGAACGCCACAAGAAATAATTTTGATAAGTTCAAAATTAATTCAATGAAGAACGAGAAGAAAGCAATATGCCTTGCAATGGTATATCTCAAAAATGTGTGTTTTACAATGAAGAAAATGAGTCATATTTATAGGGAACTCATAAAATCTAGCTAGTAAACAAAATAAAACTCTAAAAACAACAAAATATATTACAAAATGGAGTTTTAACTAAAATAAAAGATTACGCGAAATTTGAAAAATTCGATTCTAGAATTGTACTATGTGGCCCATAGGCTTCATGCATGCGATCGCATAGGCCAATTGACAACCTCCAATTTTGATTCGGTATAGAAGCATGCGGCCCCGCACCCAATTTTGTACTATGTGGTCGCATAGCAGTCCGTCTTTCCTCTAAGTTTTGAGTTCTTGATTACAAAGCATTCCAACTTATTTCCGCTTTCATACCCAACATAGAACTTAGTCTTTGGCTTGTTAACTTTACCTTCTTGGATTCCATAACTTGAACGAGTGATTTCATGGCTTCATTGACTCTATTTGGTCTCGAATTTGACATTAGCCTCTTCTCAACATACATCGATACCTCGATAGTTTGTTGTCTTCATTGGATCACATCAAATATGATGTATAAGTAGGTTGTAATAGAGAATTAATAGGCCAAGAGTAACAGCCATTATCCACCGTTAACGTGATTGTTAATCTCTTCATTAACACATACATAAAACAACATATTGCTCCCGCTCACAAGTTCAAGGTCCAAAGTACTATTTCAGTTTGCACGTCCTTGTGCACACACATGGAGAAATATATAAACTGGACATTGATAGATGGGGAGACAATTGACCACTTGTTCATTCATTGTGATGGTGTTCGTTGGCTATGGAACGGTATTCTTGCTTCTCAACTTTGTTATTTTCCTATATGGGACAAACTTAAAATTATTTTCTCTCCAATACATAAACTCATTCCAAATGGTCATTTTGAACTCAAATTTTTCAGTCATCCAATTATCATTTTAGCAAGTAAATATATGATTTCGATATTCTCACGGAGGAGAACACGAATCAACTTCGATCTTCCAAAATGAACGAACGAATGGGTCCCACTTAAAATTATGCCAAAACTGGCCCAACAAGCCATTTTTACAACAAGGTCATGGAAGCTCTTCTCATTCTGTTTCTAAAGCTTTGTTCCAAGATGACTGGTGAAAAGTCCAGTAGATATCACACACTTACGTTCCAATGGATATTGCTGTAATGACATTAGTTCTTATAATGCATTAACAGAAACCAAATTCAGAAAGGAGTCAGACATCAAGCATTTAGTTCCATATACCTCAACTGTAAATCATGTTTGTAAGTCTCTGATGACTATGTAAAATTGCATATGATTTTGATTGAGGAAGGGAAACCAGGATTAACGCTTTTTTCATTCGCTATATGCTGACTGGATGCGTACTCATGTGATCAATCGATGGACAGGGTAATTGCGTGAATGATGAGATTGGCCTAACCTAATGTAAAGTGTCTTCGCTCTCTAGATGGTTGTACTTATTTCAAATGTATTAGAACATAGAAGTGTCAAACTAGGTAGCCTCTGTATTGTGTTCCTGTTCATTTCATGTATTGAGAAACTCCAGTTTTTCCTTTTCTTCCGACTTTATCACGATAAATTGTAAAACTTGTTAGCATGAAGCTCCCTATTTTTTATAACACTTGATTATATCCTTTTACTTTCTTTGTCGATGCCGTAGAACTAGCAGAAAATTTTTGTCAAGTAACAAAGAGATTTGTGCTGGAATGGTGAAGTTTATCGACCGTAGAAGATAACATTGAGTGAAAAGTTCCTGTCGTGCTCATGGGTGTCCAGGTAGGGGGTGGTTGCTCCCTTTTTTTTCACCATTAAATTATCTATGTTTTCGTTTCAATTTTCAAAGCCATTATGGGATGTTAAACGAAATCGAAATATTTCATTCTTAATACCATTTCGAAATGCTCATGGTCTAGTTTTTTACGTCATTAATGGCATACGAATCGATCAATCGTAGCAAATGTTACGACTTGTCAAAGTATGCCGTTCAAAATTAGCATTTCAAAAATTTCGATTACATGCTAACTTTAAAAATTCTCCGACGATTGTACGCTAATCGAATCTAAAAATTGTTTATGTCATCTCAAAACTTATTTCGAGAATTACATTATACGCATATCGAAAATAGTTAAAGATGCGTTAAAAACGAAATTTTCAATGTAATATTCATCATTTTATTAGGAAATTTTAAATGGAATATGACATCAAAAATTTTCGAAATTTTACATCCGAAAAAATCATATCATATGTCAATTTTTGGATACATAATTACATGGGATATAATTTTTTTTGATGTAAATTTTCGATTTTCTGCAATTGTAAGTAAAATGAGGACGAATTGTCACACCTTGTTTTTGTGCTTGAAGTCCCTTTTATATGTGATGACCAAGTGGTTGTATGTTAAGATTTATATCGGATAAATTTTATTTACGGTAACTATACTTTCATCTGATATCAATAGGTAATTATGTTTTAATTTTGTTCAATCAGGTAACTATATTTTAATTTGATTTCAGCAAAGTAACTTCATCCAATTCCATTACTTGGAATAATGAAATTCGATTACATGGTTGTCAATAAGGATTAACGTTATTTATTTCAATAAAGTTATACATATTATGCGTTAGCAACAAAAGATTGAGTGTGAATTATTATCATTCATTGACTATCTCATTATCAATTTTCGTAATTGAAATTGAATGAAGTTACCGTAATTGAAATCAAATTAAAGTTGAGCTATAAGATTGAATAAAATTGAAGTATAATTCTTGATTAACATTGAAGAATAGTTACAAGAAGTAGAATTTATCCACTTTATATAATATATTTGAGTAATCACTCAATTAATCAGTTTTGATAGCACATGAGGAAAGCAACCCATTAAGTTAAACTAGTGGAAGACGATAGTGCAGCTATATTTTGCTATGAACAATTATCTTTGATTGTGAAATCTAGACGCATGAAATTTATAGTCTTATTTTTACAATATCAAACAACTTGGGTTTGCATTCATAGGTTTTCTTATCATAATATACAAATATTTTCCAATTTATGTCATAATATGAAAATATTATCACTTACAAAACAATTAAAAACTTGCGCTCTATCTATACCTTTTTCAGACATTTATTTATGATGAAGTATTGACTATTTTGAAACAATTTACAGTCACCACATAGGCATTCAATCCCAGATTGTACAACCAGTTAAACCTATGCAAAAACCAATTCAATTTTCCATCCATTTCTCAACTGCCATTCAAAAAAGACAAACCATCCAACGCAGAACCGAGGATTTCTTGAACCTCATATTGGACAAAGGCCCAGATATCAAAACCCTCAAAACAATCCATTCCAAGATTATTTCCGACCCAATTTTATGCTCGAATACATCCCTGGCGATCAAATTAATGAGAGCATATGCTGCGTGTGGCAAACCAAATATCTCTCGTAATGTATTCGACAAAATTCCTGAGAGAAACAATGTTATTTTTAATGTTATGATTAGAAGTTATGTGAATAATAAGTTTTCTAAAGATGCGATTTTTTTGTATAAGAGTATGCTGTTGTGTGGTGTGGTTCCAGATCATTATACATTACCGTGTGTGTTAAAAGCTTGTTCTTCATTGAATAATTTGAGGGTCGGGGTGCAAATTCATTGTCCTGCTGTGAAAAAGGGTCTGGACTTGACTCTTTTTACAGGGAATGGGCTGATTGCCATGTATGGGAAATGTGGGTTTTTGGTTGAGGCAAGACGGGTTCTTGATGCAATGCCTTATAAGGACATTGTTTCTTGGAATTCTATGGTGGCAGGGTATGCCCAGAATGGAAGGTTTGATGATGCGTTAGAGGTTTGTAAAGAAATGGGGTTGTTAGGCGTGAAACCAGATTCTGGCACAATGGCTAGCCTATCTCCAGCTGTAACTAATACTTCTAAAGAAAATGTTATGTTTGTGAAGGAAATGTTCATGAGCGTGGCTCGAGAGGAATTGGTTGCATGGAATGTAATGATAGCAGTGTATAGCAATAATTCTATGCCCAGAGAGGCAGTTGAGCTTTATCTGCAGATGGAAGCTCAACGGTTGGAACCGGATGCAATTACTGTTGCTAGTGTTCTTCCAGCTTGTGGGGATCTTTCAGCTGTATCACTGGGGATGCGGGTTCATGAATTCGTTGAAACAAAGGGGCTCCGGCCTAACCTGTCTGTAGAGAATGCCTTAATCGATATGTATGCCAAGTGTGGATGTTTATCCGAAGCTAGGAAAGTGTTTGATGGGATGCAGTCAAGGGATGTTGTCTCGTGGACTTCACTGATGTCTGCCTATGGTAGGAGTGGGGAAGGTCACAGAGCTATTGAGTTATTTACTAATTTTCAGGATTTGGATCTTATTCCTGATTCAATAGCTTTTGTTTCAGTTCTTTCAGCTTGCAGCCATGCAGGATTATTATCTAAAGGCCGACATTATTACAGATTGATGACCGAAGAGTATAAAATAGTTCCTAGGTTAGAACACTGTGCTTGCATGGTTGATCTACTTGGACGTGCTGGTCAAGTAGAAGAGGCCTACAATTTTATCAGTCAGATGCCAATGGAGCCTAATGATAGGGTTTGGGGAGCTCTGTTAAGTGCTTGCCATGTTTATAATAACATGGATATCGGGCTTGTAGCTGCAGATCATCTTTTTCAATTGGCTCCAGAGCAGTCTGGTTATTATGTCCTGTTATCAAACATATATGCAAAGGCTGGGAGATGGAAAGATGTGGCATCAATTCGGTCAATCATGAAAGGGAGAGGAATCAAGAAAGTACCTGGTGTTAGTAATGTTGAGCTCCGTAATCGGGTCCACACCTTCCTTGCTGGTGATCGATGGCATCCACAATTTATGGAGATCTATGAAGAGTTAGATGTCTTGGTGGGGAAGATGAAAGAGGCAGGTTATGTCCCAAAAACCGACACTGCATTGCATGATGTGGAGGAAGAAGACAAAGAAAACCATCTAGCAGTGCACAGTGAGAAGTTGGCCGTTGTATTTGCTATTATTAATACTGAACCAGGGACACAAATCAGAGTAACTAAAAATCTACGTGTCTGTGAAGATTGCCACATTGCTATCAAGTTCATGTCCAAGATTACTGAACGTAAAATCGTATTAAGGGATACAAACCGTTATCATCATTTTGAAAATGGGGTTTGCTCATGTGGTGATTATTGGTGAATACAGACATTCACATCCCATAAATGGCCTCAGTAATAGCTTGTCCGAATGTTATTGCTTTATCGAGTCAAGAATAAAATGATGCCTGATGACTTGCTTCCAACTTTAACTGGATGTCTAGGACAATTATCTTTCTGTCCTTTATTTTGACCTGGTTTTGGATTATTTAATTGAGCACCTTGCTTTGAGGATATTTAAATTTGAGAGACGCGCTGAGCCTACTTCTCTGAAGAGGCGTGATATCGACTTATTGAGGTAAAAATAATGATGAGCAGGAATTCTCAAGAAGAGCACAATGGCTGGGAAATGTCACTGAGCTGACTTCACAGAGTAAATAATGATGAGAGAGCTGAATTTTTCCATGTGAACCATAACAATGCTCACCTCAGTCAGACTTCAGTTAAAATGAGCTCAAATAAAATCCAGCATGATTTTTGCCAGTCTCTTTTTCGTTGGCAGAAGAGAGCAGTTTCATTGTGAATAACTAACAGGTAGGTTTCATTTTCTGGTTTGTTTTTCAGCACCTTCTTATCAAGGTTAGCATCCTTGCTGAATTAACATAAAAAGGCTGCAGTTATTTATTCAGATTATTCTACTTACAAAATCTAGCAGTTGGGTTGTCATTGTGTACATGGATTTTAACTCGTGCTTTTTCCTGATACATATGGCATTCAAAGATATCATGTACCTTTATTTTAAGTACCTTTAAAAACGTTTACCCAAACTTGATTGCTTTTTCATTCTTAGACAATTTTCATCTCAAATACAAGTAATAGGCAAATAAGGTGTTTATTTACTTTTCAATCATGTATCCCCAGCCAGCTTGGCATAGTTTTGTAATGATAGCTCATTCTTAATATAGTTTTAAAATTGAACACTAAGGCAAGCATAACAAAATGGAAAAGCACACTAGATTGAATTTCATTTTCCCCATCTTGGCATTATACTTATAACTTGTTTCAGTGAAGTGGATTATACAACACTAGAAGTATTAAAAAGGAAAAAGAAGATAAAATCTTGTTCATTATCGTGTCATGTAATGAGTAATGAATATTATGGGGTAAATGGTTTCTGAATTTGCTAACTTCTGTTATCTAGATGTTTATACCTTCTTGGAACATGAATTGTCTATCTAGATGTTATGTGGCCATTTTTTATTGTCTCGTGTAGAATTAGAACTGCATTTGATTAATTTGTACCTCTGTTATAGTATTCCCCATAGTAGTGAATTTCTTCTTTTCTTCGTCCGTGAACACCAGCCAAGTGAGAACCACATGATTGTGATTGTTCAGGTCCTTTAGACTGAAATTATCAATCTGCCAAAAGTATTAGAAAGAAATTCCAATAATACAAGTCTATGATCGCTCATACTTAGCAGTCTATGAATTGTATAATTTACTATTTACTAAAGTCTTGGACTGAGTGCTTATTTATAAACCCACTAGTGCACATTTGGTATGGAGTACTAGACAATATTTAATGAGATAAAAGCTAAAGTCTGTTCATAGTAGAGTTGAGTCTCATCATTTACTCTTACCAAGCACGTTGCTCAATGATTAATGGACGTATTTGTCCTTGAAACAAACAATACTTTCTGAAAACACAGTGATTTTTTCCTTTGTCTATATATATTTATTTGTCTCATTTGGAGCTGTCATTATGATTCGTCGGGATGAAGTCACATGTCAAGTACTTAAGCTATTTCAAGCTCATTCTTTTTGCCTATAAATAGTCACACTTGATGACGTTTGAAGGTAATAAAAAAATTGGTATTCTCACTTTGAAAATATAAACCCCAACTCCCTTTTTCTTCTCCATTAGTGTCACTTTCACACCCAATATATTTTACTATCCTTGTTCACTGACTTGAGCACCTGAACATGCAAGATCAGACCCTCACCCTTCTGTTTTGGAGAGGTTTCGATCTTGCACCTCTAACGCGTGCGTTTCAAGTGCTCAGGTAACTTGAACGCGAAGGAGAGTAGATGCGAGATTTGTTGGCAAGTTGGTCCCATCCAGACTCAAAGGTCAACAATCCACCCTCACTCCACCCTTACAAAAAACCAAAAAATCAACTTGGTTGAATTTTATTTGCACAGATTTTGAATGTCGACGCTGCACAGAATGGAACCTGAGCTGGGATGCAGAGAATCACCGATGCGCCACTGGCTGTGCACCAATTTATTAACGAGCAGCAGATACCTGCGATGTGAGAGCTTCCATGCCGACATGTCTACGCCTGCAGCCCTTTCGCGCATGCGATCTCACTATTTATTTCCCACTCATTTTCCCCGCTGGTCTTGTCTCTCTCTCTCTCTCTCTCACATGCACGGCCGTGCGTGCACGCTGTCTCTCGAAAGCTCGTTCACATTGGCTGGAACCTCAAAAACCCATCGTTTATCAATGCACTATATGCTAATGTGCACCTCAAATTCTATAATTTTGGAGGTAATTCAAATTTTAATTCTAAATATGTAATTCACAAGTTTCCATGGTATTTAAGGTCTTACTTTATGTATCGTGTTTCCTTTTTTCCTTATCAAGTTTTAAAAATTAATGGAAAGAAAGAAATATCATTCCTGCTTGATTAATTAGACAATAATTAAGTTCTGCATTCCTCTGTTTTTCATTTATTTTTTGTATGCAAATTGAATTGAAGGATAGAGAAAGAATGTATCACTGTTTATTGATGATATATACGTAATGATATCTATTTTTAAACATGTGCCTACTTGTAGAGTTTAATATAATATTTTTTGTTTTATTTTTTTAATTTGAAAATTTAAAATTCTATAATTTTTTTTAAATGAAGTGGAATTTTTTTCCTTTTTTAAAACATTGTGAAGTAGAGTTTTGGTGTTTGTTCCTTGTATCTGAGTTTTTTTTTCAGTCCCCACTGACGTTACATTTATTGGTAGTTTCAGATTGAAGTTCATTATCTTCTCATTTTGGATTGTAAGTTAATATTGCTGATCTAGTGAAGTTATGAGACGAACTTCATATATTATATGTTAATAATCATCAGGGATATGTTTGGTACTGTATTAGACAAGATCATCATTTCAAAGGATAAGATTTTAATTTTGTGTTTTTTTAATATTCTATAATTCTGTATTGTCTAACTTTCCAAGAAAGCAGTCAGTGTATTTAATGAGGTATCTTAGTGTTGGAGTAAAGAAATGAGGTATTTAGCGGTAGAGTATAAAACATTGTTTAATGCACGCATCTTTGAAGAAGTTTTTTCTTACCGAGAATTTCTAGACATTTGGTTTTGCACGATATAGCTGAATGTGTCTTTTGGCTTCTTGGTGATGTCTTCTCACCTAACTTTGAACTCAAGATTGTCGATAAGCTTTCAGCCCATGGTTTTAGTAATGACTCGTAACTCACAATAAACGTCATCATCTGTAATTATGCGGTATACATTGTCTTATTTGGGCTGATAGCATCGGCAATGTAAAATATTGAGGGTCTAGAACGTTAGCACTCTCTTACTTTCTCCCTCTTTCCTTGAATGCTCAGACACGTGGATGTCCACGCGTCTTGTACATGTACTGATTTTTTATTTTTTATTTTTGCTTGTAAAACCATTTCACTAATTCAACTATTGTGCATTGCTTCTGTATAATGCAAGGTGTTTGTGTTTATTAAATGGTTTTCACTTGATCGCCGATCTGTGGAATTTGAACAATTGATTGCGGTACAAATTCAGGTAGAGGAAAGAATTCCATGTTTACTTCATTTGCATATATGCAAATAGTAATTTGAAGTAGTAAGTATCCTTATATTTTTTTTTGCGAGAATAAACTATTATATATGCAGTCCTGCGATGGAAGATGATGCAATCACTTGTTCTTGGATTCTGTATAATGGCTTTGCTCGAGTTATAATAAAGATTTCTAAGCAGAGTTATGAGAGGCAGGAGGCTTGTTTTAAATTCATCTCCTGTAAAAATGTTTTTGGGATGAGATTAAATTATTCTTGAGATGCCGCTGTGCATGCAATTTCAACTAGAAAATGAGTTTTGTATGGAAAACATAAATATGCATTCATTCGAATTAAAACCTAGTGATTCTTTGTAAATTTCCTCATTTTTTAGTTCTTATTATGCACATGCGTGTATGGTTTGTTCACCATGATGTAAGTGTGAAGGTCATATCAATAATTGTTCTATTCAATGCATATATAGCTGTGTTGCTAGATGTCGTGCCAATCTAATCTGCTGGCAGGATTTCCTATTTGGATTTAAATTTGTTTATTTTTCATTTGGCAATGTATCGCCGCATAACGAATTTTCAATTGCTTTGAACAGGATGTTTAGTGGAGAAATTGATCTGCAACAGATGTAAATATTAATTAATTGATGTCCTGTTACTGGTTATTTGCTCATATCACAATCTTAGCTCTTAGAATGGATCGCGGGGATACACTGGGGTTTGTTAGTGGTGGTTTTTGCCCCATCTTTGGAAGTTCGGGTTTTGTCTTTCTTTATTAGTTTCGTTT
Source organism: Fraxinus americana (assembly GCA_035079005.1). Lineage (NCBI taxonomy): Eukaryota > Viridiplantae > Streptophyta > Magnoliopsida > Lamiales > Oleaceae > Fraxinus > Fraxinus americana. The sequence continues at coordinate 8,549 of JAVHZT010000091.1, read as the reverse complement.
CTTCTCATCTTTAGACCTCGGAAGTTCTGCAACCTGCAAAATTGTTCTTTTTATATATTTTTTTCGCTGTTACTGGGTTTGGGCTCAAGGTGTGAGATTGTGTGTACATGGATAGTACCCCTGACATTGCTACTACTTTGGCCACTATGTCAAGAGGTCTGGGAAAAGTTGTTGATCATGCCGTCATTGGAGCCCCAGATCTTTATTCTCCTGGTATGCCTAGCTCTTTCTTTTCTAAGGGAAGAAATAGAAAATGGAGCTTTATTGATGAATCTTCTCTGGTTCTTGGCTTGGGCCATTTATCAAGTTCTTGCATTAGCATATGCTCTGGGAAAGTAATGGAAGCGGAGTCTTCGGTCGATCTTGATCTCAGTATCAACTTCAACCGAGGAGGTCACAGAATATCCAATCAAAAGATGGCGTCTGCTGGGACTTCAAATGCACTTGAAGTAAGGAGGCCTAAATTAGATCTCGAATTAAGTCTGTCTACTGGACCTGCTGAATCTGATTTCACTGCTGTTCAAGGGTTCAGTCCTTATGAGAAGATTTCTGAGTCACCAGCCTTAGTCACTTCTGCTCAAGTTGTTGATTCAATATCATCTCAGTGGAAAACTGGGTTTCATGTTTCTACATTGCCGAATATTCCTAATTTTGTTCCTGTTGACCATATCCATTGCTCTGGCAATCCTATTCAGGTGACCCCAAAACTTCCATTCAGTGGATTGGTTAATCAGCAACAGAAAAGGAGAACCAGCGTGAAAATTTGCCGGTTTGAAGGATGCATAAAGGGAGCAAGAGATGCTTCTGGTCTCTGTATTGCCCATGGAGGTGGGAGGAGGTGTGAGAGAGCTGGTTGTCAGAAGGGAGCCGAAGGAAAAACTATTTTCTGCAAGGCACATGGAGGTGGTCGCCGGTGCCAGTATCTTGGATGCACTAAGAGTGCGAAAGGCCGTACTGATTACTGTATAAGGCATGGAGGTGGTAGGCGTTGCACTCCACGAGGGTTGCCCTCATGCAGCAAGAGGTAAGACGCGATTTTGTATTCGTCATGGGGCGGCAAAAGGTGCAAGATTGAAAATTGCACTAAGAGTGCTGAGGGTATTACTGGTCTTTGCATAACCCATGGAGGCCGCGGTCAGTGCCAATATCCTTGGTGCCCAAAGGGTGCTCAAGGGAGTACAATGTTCTGTAAAGCTCACGGCGGTGGCGGAAGGTGCACATTTTTGGGGTGCACAAAAAGTGCAGATGGGAGCACTCCATTCTGTAAAGGCCATGGCGGGGGCAAAAGATGTCAACTTAAAGGGGGTACAAAGACCGAGCATGTGGGAACTTTATTTTGTGTTTGTCATGGTGGTGGCGAGAGATGCACTGAACTTGAGTGTACCAAGAGTGCAAGAGGGCGCACCAACTATTGTGTTCGTCATGGTGGTGGAAAAAGGTGCAAGCTCAGAAGGATGTACAAAGAGTGCACAAGGTAGAACTGATTTTTGCAAAGCACACGGTGGGGGAAAACGATGCACTTGGGGACATTTAGGTTCAGAATATTGCGGTAAAGGTGCCAGTCCATGTGACAAGTTCGCTACCAGGAAATCTAGTCTGTGCACTGAACACAGTGCTCAAATAGAAAATAAACAGATCCACGAGAATGTTATAATGGTTTCTAGCACACAGGATCCACGTTCTTGTACATTTGCACAGACCAAACAGACTTTTGCATCTGGACACAATCTTTCTGATTGCATTGAAACTATGGAATTTGGGACTCCTTCAATTGGTTATGGACACCAATCGATTTCTATGTCAATTCCACTGCAGGTTGGAAATGTTTGCTCGAATAATTCCTATCATCCAGAAGGCATGGTGCATGAAGGACTCTTAATGGAAATGCTCAGATGAATCACATTGTTTTCAACAAGCAATAAGAATGAAGAAGTAAGGAATCCAATTGGAGACAGGAAAATATTATGCCCTGCCTCATAGTTGTGTGTAAGCAAAAGTTTGCGGGGAGCGAAATCAATCAAGAAGTCAGATGCAAAACAAAGGACAGTCAAGTTTGGCTTTGAGATGTGGAAAGCATTGTGTTCGTTTCATCATAGTTGGTTTGAGTCGGTTTTTCTGCATTCTGTTCATATCGGTATCTTGTCATGGTGGAAAAGAAATTATCATCTCGTTATTGTGTCACATGAATGGATGTGCTCTTCAACTGAAATCGAGGGTTTAAATTATGAAGCTAGGTCTGGGTTGAGTTGGTTTTAGGCTGTCTACATCCCTTGTAAATATTTGTGTTCTGTTTTAGTAGGTCGTCTGTGTTTTATGTAAATATTCGTAACACCATATGCAAATTTTAATATAAAGTTGTCCGGACTGTTGCATGTAGTACATGCTCTATTGCTCTTTTTCTTTATTGTATTATGTGGGTATATATTTGGCCTCTTTTACTATTAATATAATATGTTTTGCTATATTTCTTATTCATTTGATTTTCATATGATTATTTTTTGTGAAAATTACACCTAGTACCTATCATCTTCTTTTCTTTTGAAACTTCAATTCAATTTATGCTACTTTATTCAACAAATATTTACTTTTTCTAACCACTAAAACATCACCCAAATATTTCCTTCCTCAAATGGTCGGACACATATCTACAAAAATAGAAGATTGGAGGATGGGGCTTTATAAGCAGTAGCCTCTTGTGTCCTTCTCCACAATTTAGCTCTACATGGGTGAGATGAGTGAATTAGTGATTACGGTTTTTTGATGTTGAAATTGGAGACAAACAATTGGGGAAAGTTTATGGGGCCGTAAAAGTCGCGTTTCAAATATGGCGATTTTGGTGAGTTAGATGATTTATCTGAATTGTAAATTTTTTAACAATCATTACTTGCCAAGTGGAATTTTTGCACGAAGGGTTAGCGGCGAGGGGAACGAAATTTGGTGGATGATGGATGGAGTGAAATGTTTCAAAGATGAGTGACTATTGGGAAGCAGTTTGAAGATGAGTAAATTGTAGCCATGGTATAAGTTGGTAAGTCATTTTTTATTTTTTTTACTTGAATGGTTTGATGGAATTGTATTTTGTAACAATCGTAACTTGCCACGTGAGGTTTTAATGCTAAATGTCAGCAATGAGGGGAACAGAATCTATCGAATAATGGATGTAGTAAATGTGTCAAAGATGAGTGATCATCAAAAAACAGTTTGAAATTTGACGAGTAAATTGTGACCATATTTAAGTTGGGTGAGTAATAAAACATTTTATTGTAGAGTAATCACGGTTTCAAAGTTAAAACTACTTCTTTGTAAGTGGGCCCAAGACCTCGAGTACAGTGTACAAAGAGATCAACATCTCTAGGTGGGGCGCCTAGGGTGGATAGCTCATCAAATAGGGTATATCTTTGGGTAGAAAATCAGCAATAGATAGAGTTCCTCGTGTTCGTGGAGACAATGTCATTAAGATGAATGATGTGTGATTGGAAATGTAATATATGGGACTAGTCCAAGCCTCATGGGAAGTGGAGAGACCAAGGGGATGAAAGTGATGATTGGTTCAATGAGAGAGGCAAGAATGGCATGAAAGATTAGTTGATCTTGACGTTTTCAGGATGGATATTCAAGTTTTAGAGTCTTGACATCACCAATTTTGATAGTTTGAACTGAGACTGAACAGGGAGATTTGCACATTTAAGGGGAAAATTAGAGAAGACTCTTTTAAATGTAAAAGCCGATTATATTCACATCACAATTTTTATTTCTTTCATCATATTTTAATTGTACTTAAAGTTATTAATCTTTGCTCATTATAACACTTATGTAACTGACAATTTTTCATATTATTCTTATCCTCAAACTTCTCATTAATTCACATATTTTGCATTTGATAACAGTTTTATATTCAATAGTCCTTTGAAATGGCCGAAAAAAAAAAAAAAAAAAAAACTTATTTTCACATCATATTTTTAAAAAATAAATAAATAAAAAGTGTAGAAAAATATTTTTCACTTATTTCAAAGCAAGAAAACAAAATATTTGGATATAAATCATCATAATTAATAGAATGTTGAAAATAAAAATTCGTAGAAAATGAAAGTTTAAAAATAATTGCTACAATTAACAAAATTTGAATTTAACTGCAATTAAAATGTAATGTATCAAATAAAAATTGTGTCGACAATAGAACCACCCTTCGAATTAATGTTTTAATTGGAATTTAGGCATCCACCAGAAGATATCTTTCAATTCCTAAAACACCGCAAATGTGCAGATTAGCGTAAATTCGAGTGTTCGTATATTGTAGCGGACATGATTAAGGAAACTAAATGTATTAAATGTTCAACCATGCTACATGTACATCACTTTTTACATTGTATCACGTAACAACACGACATTGAGCAGTTTAAAAAAATAAACAACCTTTTCACCAATCAAATCATGCCAACTTGAATGCTGTCAAAAGTCATGTACACTTCTCGTGTACAAATGGCTAAACTCTTAAATGTACAGCCCTTGTTGGGTTACAGCACACAAAAGGCAAATAAAAGACTGAATACAAAGTCTTGTTCACTTGATCTTGAATGAGAGGGAAAGAATACTTTCCAACACCTATTAACCAATCAAAAAGCAAATTCTAATACTGTTACCACAGAATAATAAAAGTGCAGAGTGCGTTTCTCAAATAGGTTATAGAGTCAACAACTAAATCTTATAACAAGGTACATTTGCTGAAACGAATTAGACAAACAAAAATAAAAAAAAGGGGGCAGACGCTGAGTCGATAATTGAAGAACCCCAGGGGTTGAAAATAAATTCTGATGTGAGGGCCTAGGTCTCCAACCTCCTTTGCCCGTCTATACTTTTCTGACCTGATTATTATGAGGCGACTGGGACCTCCAGATAGGCTCTCCGTCATATACTTTTCTGACCTGAATGTTATGAGTCGACTGGGACCGCCAGATAGGCTGTCTACCACTTTGAACAAGAGCAACATGCTCACCTTCTTTCACCATCCCGTTTTTCTATAGATTCACAACAATACATTTGAGAGAAAAAAAGGAAAAAAAAAAAAAATTGAATCCTAATGCATGAGCACTAAACACAAATCCAGAAACATAAAAGATAAAGCACAAGGATCAGGCAGTCATTTAAAGTTGATGTATGTATAATATTAATATGTTAGGATCGAATTCGCCAGAACAGGGCATGTGTCGTTGATCCAGTTGCTTAACCATTGTTTGACAACCATTTTCATTCACGCATTTACACAATAAAATATTTTGCATTTAAATCTAAAACGTTTCCCTACTTTTTAACCACACACTCCAAAAAATCACTATTCAAAACTCCATTCTCTCAAAATAATAGCCATCAAACAGGGGCTCAGTGCATTCAAGAGAGTGAGTTTCATAACATAAGGCTAAATGACGCAACAATTTACATGGCACCAAGAACAATCATTTGCATACTCGGTACTAGGAAGATCAGTTGCATATCGATCATGTAGCTAACCGAGTACCTACTATCAATCTTTTGTTCTTATTTCATTGATATATCCAAATTACCATCTCTACAATACTAAACGATAATCCGAAATTGAGTAAAAGTGAAACCTCACCTGCAACAAAGATAAAGCCTTTGAAAAGGTCTCCTCAGCTTCATCTGAGAACTCCAAGTATATGGGACAAACACCCTGGTACAAAGCCAGTCTCTGCTGTATTCTCTTCCTGTAACACAATTAAGCATACAATCAATTTAATTAAAATTATAAATAATCATTTCCTGGGATATTTTTTCGAAGTAATCATGTTATATAAAGTTTTCAGAAGTAGCTAATGGATGAGTATCAGATTATACATGTAATGGAGATTATTCATGTAATAAAACAAGTAAGCCACCAAAAGCGCTTTAAAAATGGAAAATCAAGGTTTAAAAGCAATAATAAAAGCTGCATATACAGTGTAGATCAAGAGGCTCACTCATTTGTAAAAGCAAATATTGTGCCAGAAGGCCGATAATGACTCAGTAGAATGGCCATGAAACCAGTTCGGGTGAAGACAACAGTTGAAGTTCCAAGTGTGTTAGACATCATGGTTGCATGGTATGCAAACATGTCACTCATATGATTCTGCACAAAATGAAAATTGTCGTTAAAATTTCAGTCTGTTAGGAGCACATTCTTGTTCATCTGCGTGTACTTGCATAACTGGCTCAGAAACTACATATATAAGACTGCCCTGACCTTGAAGACTTGGCCAAGGTTTGGTGGAGTCTGTGTACCAACCATAGTTGCTTCGGTTCGCAAAGACACAGTGTGCATGACCTTGACAGCTTTCAGTGGAAACCTTCCAAGGAAGTGAAAATAAGTTAATCATATGTACGTAGCATAATATCATAGATAAAGAAAAATAATATGTGAAAATAGGCTGTGCTATAAAGTTACTTTTCTAGTTTCTAGAAAGTAATTTTATACTATGGTTTGTTAGCAAAAAAGGTAGAGCCTGTTCAATGTACATTTTTTGAGAATAGGTTTTGTACAAAAGTGATTTTTTAAAAGAATGTGTGGTTAAAAAGTACGGAAAAGTTATGAATCCTTGTGCAAAATTATTTTATTAAGAGACTGTGTGGTTGAAAATGAGTTTGGGATAATATGAGTTAAAGAACAGGGGCGTAAATTGCTTAACAAACCCCAAAGATTTTCAAAGATCAAATTCAATAACACAATAGATGGGATCAACTCTGATCTGAAAGGACTTTCCTAATGAATATGTTGTATGTTATAATATCCGATATTCTACGGTTGTCAAATAGTTGAATGAATTGACCTATCTGATAGAAAAGAATCTATAAAAAGTTAAATACTGCGGGATGAATCACCATCCCAAACAACCCATTAGAAATTATGTGTTTTCTGCACCCAAACTTCAATAAAGTACTACAAATAAGATCAAAGGTAAAGTTGCTTACTTCCCATTAGCAGTTTCTCCAGAAAGCATAACTGCATCAGCACCCTCTCTAACTGCAATTGCAATATCTGATACCTCTGCTCTGGTAGGTGTTGGATGAACTATCATGCTCTCAAGCATATTTGTTGCCACTATGACTGCTTTCCCCATACTACGACAGAGCCTGATTATTTCTTCCTACAATTCATGCTAAATTGTTATCTTAAGAAGTAAAATGGATTACTACGTGGCTTCCATGTGGAAACGTTCAAGGGCCCCAAGTTCCCTCCAGTATGCTTATTGAACTATAAGGGGCCAAAAGATGATTGTTTCAAAAACCATCACATAGCAATTACCTGCAATATAGGAACCTCTTCGATGGGCAACTCTGCACCAAGATCCCCTCTTGCAACCATAGCCTGAGGCGAGAAAAACAATACAGTTTTATCTTGCAATGGTAAGTCAATGGCCTCCAAATTAAAGGACCAAAAGGTAATGATGACTCGAGAAACACATTCAGATAGGAAACTCTTTTGGCTCCAATAAATTAACCCCTCACACGTGGTGGTGTTGTTTTTTTTTTTTTTATAATTATTCCACCATTTGGAAGATATAAAACCAATTCATACTACGATTTTTATTAAATCCCAAACTACTGTACAATCAATTATAGGAAACAACCCAAATGTAAGATTAATTTCTTCGAACTTATTTGACTTCAGACTCAAATCAATATCAAGCCAGGAGCCTTATCTAGTAACAGTTTTCATTCAACTCAATTCGCCAAATAAATACTCCTGTAATTACCCCATCTGATGCAGTTATGATTGAATGTAAATTCGGTACGGAATCTGCACTTTCAATTTTTACGATGACATGAATATCCGCACCAGCATCTGCATGAAAAAGAATACACAAACAGTAAGTTAAATTTCACATACTTAATATCACAGCATATAAATGGACAGGCTGTAATACTTTTCAGATAGTCCTTCAATTCGTGGACCACAGCCGCATCTTTGACAAAGGAAACAGCATAGAAGTCAACTTTGTTGTCAACTCCAAATTTGATGTCATCCCAGTCTTTCTCTGTTGCATGGAAGGACAAAAGGTTGTGTTCAATTGCATAACAAACATTCAAATACCCAGTAGTCAAAGGAAAAGTGATACATATGCATATGCAATATGGCGATTTGGCATAAAAAGGATGATAGTTATATCATAAAATATTGCTGAGTCTAACCAGTAATGGATGCAAGTGTAGCACTTTTTCCTCGAACATTTAGATGCCGTCGAGATTTAAGCTCTCCTCCATCAATGACCTCACATTTTACAGAATCTTCAGTCTTCAATTTTACCATTAACGACATCATACCACCTTTATTGCCAAGAAATAGTCAGTAATGGATTTAAAAAAAAAAAAAGGCACACATCATGAGATGGAAAGGTTAAATTAATATATGTATTAGAGTTTACATATCAAAGCGCACACAGAAGATTTCTTCATTAGTGGTTTGACGGGAAAGTGGTATAACTATTCCAGAAGGCAGTGAATGTTAAAAGTCCAATTTCCCGAATCTCCCAAACTAGACCTAGCTGAAGTTATATAAC